>JAJPUD010000001.1:8842-28231 GCA_023553655.1 Myrmecobius fasciatus
ATGCTAGATAGGATAAATTATATGACAAGTACAATACATGTATACATATCTATACAGTTATCTTACTGCACAAGAATGTAAGGTTTTTCTAGTTGAGTGGGATAAGAAATCCATTTCAATAAGATGGTCTAATTGGGGTAAATTTTGAGGCAAAGTCAGAAATCTCTTTGAGAGACTGGACTTTGAATGAGGAAATAATAATTGGTCATTAATATAAAAAATAATTTCTTTCAAAAAATAATATATTTGGGGCCGCTAGGTGGCGCAGTGGCTAAAGCACCAGCACTGAAGGCAGGAGGACCTGCGTTCGAATCTAGTCTCAGAGACTTAATACTTCCTAGCTGTGTGACTCTGGGCAAGCCACTTAACCCCAATTGCCTCAGCCAAAAATAAATAAATAAATAACAATAAAAAATCTTTACTAACAACAACAGTGCTTGTGAATTCCAATGATAAGCTTATTGGCTAAATGTAAAAGTGTGTATGAAATATTTATACTTGATACATATAACATTTTCTGTATTGAGGTTAAATTTTTGTGTTTAGATTTTTGTTATATAAACTGTCACCATTGTCTTTATACCACTTTCAGCTGTCCCAGTATATTTTCTCTTCAAGTCAGTCATAGATTTATTCTTCATGAAGAGATAAGATTTCACTTTTTTCTTAAAGATTTTAATTTTCAAAACATGCATGGATGATTTTCAGCATTCACTCTTTCAAAACCTTTGTTCCAAATTTTTTCCTTCTCTTCCCCCATCCCCTCCCCTACATGACAAGTAATTCAATATGTTAAGTATGTGCAATTCTTCTGTACATATTGCCATAAATATCATGTTGCATAAGAAAAAACAGATCAAAAAGGAAAAAAATGAGAAAGAAAAAAAAATGCAAGAAAACAACGACAAAAAAAGAGTGAAAATACTATGTTGTGATCCACTAAGTTCCCATAGTCTTCTCTCTGGGTGCAGATGGCTGTCTTCATTGTAAGACTATTAGACCTGGTTTGAAACATTTCATTGTTGAAGAGAGCCATGTCCATCAGAATTGATCATCATATAATCTTGCTGTTGCTTTATATAATGATCTTCTGTTTCTGCTCATTTCACTTAGCATCAGTTCATATATATAAGTGTCTCCAGGCCTTTCTGAAATCATTCTGCTGATCATTTCTTTTTTTTCAGGTTTTATATTACTGTTTTAAAAAATTTACAATATTAATTTTTATTAAAGCTTTTTATTTTCAAAACATATACATGATAATTTTTCAACATTAACCCTTGCAAAACCTTGTGTTCCAAATTTTCCCCTCCTTCCCACCTTCCCCCTCCCCTAGATGGCAAGTAATACAATATATGTTAAACGTGGTAAAAATATATGTTAAATCCAATATATGCATATATATTTATACAATCATCTTCACAAGAAAAATAAAATCAAAAAGAAGAAAAATCAAATCAAAAAGGAAAAAAATGAGGAAGAAAATAAAATGCAAGCAAACAACAACAAAAAGAGTGAAAATGCTATGCTGTGAACCACATTCCTCCCTCTGATGATCTCTTCATCATAAGATCATTGGAACTGGCCTCAGTCATCTCATTGTTGAAAAGAGCCATGCCCATCAGAGTTGATCATCATATAATCTTATTGTTGCCATGTACAATGATCTGATTCTACTCATTTCACTCAGCATCAGTTCATGTCTTTCCAGGCCTCTCTGAAATCATCCTGCTGATTGTTTCTTACAGAATAATAATATTCCATAACATTCATATACCATAATTTGTTCAGCCATTCTCCAATTGATGGGCATCCATTCAGCTTCCAGTTTCAAACCTACAAAAAGGGCTGCCACAAACATTTTTGCACATGTGGGGCCCTTTCCCTCCTTTATGATCTCTTTGGGTTATAAACCTAGTAGAAACACTGCTGAATCAAAGGGTATGCACAGTTTGATAGTCCTTTGGGCATCGTTCCAAATTTCTCTCCAGAATGATTGGATCCGTTCACAGTTCCACCAACAATGTATCACTGTTCCAGTTTTCCCACATCCCCTCCAACATTCATCATTATACGATTTCACTTTTTAAAAAATTAGAGAGAAAAAATTTAGACACAAATTTTATTTAATTGTTGAAAATTTCAAATAATTATCTAAGTATTCTTGAGTTATTTCAATTTTGAAACAGTTGTATTTTTTTGGAAGTCATCTAATTAGATTATATTTACCAAAGTTAGTGATATTAAGAAATCTAACAGATATGATGGTACTTTAATTTTTGTTGTTCAGTTCTTTTTAGTCCTGTCCAACTCTTCATGATCCCCTTTGGGGTTTTCTTGGTAAATATACTGGAGCAGTTTGCCATTTTATTCTCCAGCTCATTTTACAGATGAGAAAACTAAGGCATACATGTTTAAGTGATTTGTCCAGGTCACACTGCTCATGTCTAAGGCCACATTTGAACTCAGGTTTTCCTGACTTTAGGTTGGTTACTCTATTTACTGAGCTGCCTGTGATGCTTTTAATTCTATTCAATGAATGTTTAACTTCAAACATAGCACGTCTGTGTCATGAGTCTCATTTGAGGAAACAGTATTAAATAAACAAAGTTGCATTCATTTACAATTGGTTGGAATAGATTTGCCATGTTGGTTTCACTTTTGATTTCTGTTTTGAACTTTATTTTTCTTTGGGAAAGTGTTTATGTAAGAGTTGTCTTACAAAATTCCCATAATTTTGTTTGTTGCTTTGCTTGTCCTGTGGGGAGAGAGAGGGTAAGCATCTGTTTTACAGCTTGGGAAAGTTTATACTGATGCATTTGATGTTCAGTATCAAATGATGAGATTGAGAAGAGCAACTGGCACCCAAAATTGGGGTTTGGAATCAAATGTTGGGGTTGTGAAAAAAAATCACAATAGCCTTTCTCTTTGGTAAAAGGTAGGTTTATTTAGGAGAAGAGATTATAGACAAAATGAAGAGGCAAAATAAACGCTAGGAGTGGTAAATATGAAATAGAATTGGGAGAGCATATACTTTCCAGGAAAGTGGTTTTAACCATTAACAATGGAAAAGACAAGATCTCCAAGTGGCACTCACAATTAACTAGGAAAAAGGAAAAATCCCATGAGTATACGATTAACTGACAGGCTAAATCCATAGAAGAGTTAGCTTCTAAAACAGTTAGCTACAGAAAGGAGAAAGACAGGGGGGAAAGGGTTAGAGAGGAAAGATACCACAAGGCAGAACTCTGTGATGGGGCTAATCCAAAAGGAATTCAGCAAAGATGGCATGAGCCATGAACAGATTTATATGGAAAATTTAATCTTGGAGGTTTGACATAAGGCTTTCTGATTGTAAGGTGGCGTTACTCCAGGCCTCCACAGGGTCTGGGACTCTAAGGTTGAGTTGACCTCCATCCAGATCATTCCCTTCTTGTCTCAGGAAGTAATCCAGAAGGGCTAGGTTCAAATTCCTCTTTTGCCTCCATTTACTCTTCTCTAAAATGGGAGGGTTGGACTCAAGAGATCTCCAAGGACCTTCTAGCTCCAAAATTGTGATCCTAAGCATTTAATAAAAGTTTTTGCACTTATTCAGAAAGCCCAGGGCTTTCCCCAAAGCATGGCTATAGAATCATTAGTCTTACCCTCCCCTTCCCTGGACAATCCAACCTTGTTTTACAGAGGTGAAAACTGAGGACTAGAAAATGATTAGACTAGGATTTTGTAACTAGTGACAGGATTGAAGTTCCTAGATTTAAACCTGGAGGGGACCTTAGTTGATCATTTTGTTAAATCTCTTTATTTGCAGGCCAGGAAACCGAGGTATAGGGAGAGGAGGTGATTTATCACACAGGTCACTGATGGGCAGGCTGGGATTAGAATCTGATGTATCCTGACTTCTAGACCAGTGCTCTTTCCACAGTACCACTCAGAGAGCTGCTCTACACTGGAACTCTAAGAGTTATTACAGCTTTTTCTTTTTTACTCCTGTCTGCCTTGGTCTGCTGGAGCCTCAACCTTCAAAGAGAGCCTTTCATGAGGAGTCAAAGCAGAGTTTCAATTGTCCTTCTGGGCTCTCTGCCAGTGCAATGGATCTGAACTATGCCAAATCTACAATAAGACCCTTTCTGTTCTCCTTCCATGAGGGAGGTGGGCACAGTTGGCTCATAGGCAGCACACTCCTAAACTGTCAGCACTGGCCTGGACTCCTTTGATTTTTGGTGAACTACTAGGCTTTTCTCATGAATCCATAGTAACAACCCAATGTATTTGTTTTGAGAACATTAGCAATTATGGATGCCTGGGTATGAAGCTTGGACAAATTCTATTGGTTAAACCAACAAATGGCAGAAAGTACAGGGACCTGGAGCCTGAGAACCTGGGTTTTAATCTCAGGGAGTTTCTAAATAGCTATTATCTGGAAAAAATAATTTATTTAGCTTGTCAAAGCTTCGGTTTCCCTATCTCTAAAATGAAAAAAATTGAACTAGGTACTCTCAAAGCTCCTTTTCACATCAAAACCCCATGAACAAATGGAATACTGGCTTTGCTACTTATGAGCTATGAAATGGTGAGCAAAGCATTTTCCCCTCTCGATTCTGTTTTCCTCTGATCTGTTGAATAAGGGTGAGCAATGACGGGAAGACTCAGTCAGTAGTTTCCAACTTCTTGATTGCTTTTTAATATTATGCAATTTTAGCTGCTGCCCCATCCCAATAATCCTGGCACTTTCTCTTTTATGAACTTCTTTAGAACAAATGGACTTTTTCCTCTGAGATCATACAATTTTCCTGCTTTTCCCAATTCTCTTTTTTTTCTTACTTTTCTTTTTCTATATAATCCCTCACCTCACTCTTCTTCATTGTTCCTCTCCCTTAAGGGGCAGGCCCATAAAGTGTCACCTCTTATTCCAAATTAAATGTCCAAATAAATGCCTTTGCTTGATTTGGAGACTGAGCTTGAATTCTTTTAGAGACAATATCATAACTCATAACCCATACCCTAGTACCCGAACATTTCCATGATACCAGTTATCCTATTAGTATTTGTTGATTGAAAAAAGAAGTGACACCAAAAAGCTACTTTGAATTTGAATGATTTTGTTTTTTATGAACCACATGGAAACATATGAAGGATCTATTATTTTGTTTGGTGGAGTGATGGGGTGGTACATGTTGGGGGTGGGGAACTGTAATCCATCAACGATTTAGTAGTTAAGCTCACGGACACAAGGCTAGTAAGTGTGAAGTATGAAATTTGAACTCAGGTCTTCCTGAATCTAATCCCAGAATTCTCTCTACTGTGCCATGGTGTCTCTTCATAAATCACAAGATCACCCAGACATATTTAGAAAATACCAAAATGTTTATTTTGGAAACATAATCTTAACCTGTTAGAAGGAAAATAAGCTAAATAAGGATAAAACCAGAATGCTTGGTGTGTATATGACTTCAGAAATCCCCTATAATAAGTCTTAGCCCTCTGTCACCCCTTTGTCCTTGGCTCCAAGGTTGAAGACAATTGGAGTAGATTATCTCTAAAGTTCCTTTCCCTTTTAAATAACTATGGCTAAATGAAGCCTTTGATCCCTTAGCTGGAAACTGTTTTTCTTGCTGGAGCTCACATAGCACTCTGTACTTCTCTAATACACCTATTAGCCAATTTTCTGTATTATAGTCATCTCTGTGTCTTCTCCCTGTTGGGGATTAGATTGTAAATTCCCAGATGGAAGAGATAACATATAAATTTTGTAGCTCTCCTAGCACATTGCCTAGAAGTCTATATACAGTGGGTGCTCAATAAATATTTGTTGAATGAATAAATAATCCTGTGATTCCTTGGCAAACCACTTTTTTTCCTGGGCCTCAGTTTCCCCATCTCTAAAATGAGATACTTGCCCTAAGTAATCCCTGAATCCTTTAAGCTCTTAAATTCATAATTTAGGAAGATTCACATGTGGGTGGGCTATTCTCCCTCCCAGTTACTATTTTATCACAGGAGAAACTGAGCTTTTCTTGAACTTTTGGGCATCTCTGTAGGTGTAGGTGAGCAATGCTGGATGAACAAGGAGTCAGCAAGGATTTGGTAGAGGAAAAAGAATAGGGAAGGGGGCACCTTTCTCCTCTTCTTTTTTCCTTCTTTTCTCTCCAACCATCCTGAGCAACCTGGATAATCATCCTTGGGCTGTACTATAGAGATCAATTGTCCCTTCAATGATTTAGGAAAAGGAAAAGCTTGTGAAATTCACAGAAAAGGGATCACCTCACTTACCCATTTATTCAAGCTTCCTACCCAGTACTTAATGAGGTCTGCAGGAGGAGTTGTCATCTGCCCTAAAGGAGAGAGCATCCGGCATAAGTGAAATCCTGGATCTCTTGAAGTAGTGAAGTATAATGACTACATGCTAGATTGCACATGTGTGTGCACACATATACATAGAAAATATACTGAATGCCCTACAAGTACAATAGTCCTATGTCCTCTATTATTTTACAGAAAAGAAAATCAAAGTTGAAGAAGTTGAAGTTATATGCCATGGCCAAATGGCTCATCAGTATTAGAGGCAGACTGGACCCAGAGGTCCTGATCTTCATTTATTTTTCTTTGCACATAACTCCTATCCATCTCACAGATAGACTACTTCAAGGATCATATGAGATATTTTTATGTAAAGGACCATGTAACTCCAATGCCCAGAAACTCTGGGTGTGTTGATCCCTCCTCCCAGTATAGAAAGCCAGATCAGAAAGATCTGTAATGGCATCTGATCCATGATCCAGCTTCCAGGATCTCCAATCACTGAAGTCATTAAATGAACCAACGGGCAGCCAAGGGTCCCATTGTTCTCAGTGCCCATGCTGTAAATCCTTCAGAGGAATGTGCCAGCTAGTTTTCATTACTATTGTTATTGTGTGTATTCACTCGCATGGTTCTTAAATATCTTAGTAAACGTTTACTGAATTGAATTATCATCTGTCAAAGTGTTTTTTATTTTGCCAGCTAGGCATAGCACTAAAACCAGAGATTTGTAGAAAAATAGAGATAAAAGGATTATAGGATTTGGAGAGCACATATGCTTGTGTGCGTGTGTTGGAGTAGGGGAGGTTGTGTATGGGGGGGAGGAAGGAAGAGATGGGGGGAAGGGAAAAGCTAGTGATATCCTAATTTAATGTCTTTGTTTTACAACTGAGCATATCAAGGTTCAGAAAAGGGAAATGTGTAATGCTGAATTAGGAATTGTGATGCCCTAAGTCACATAACTCCTAGTGGATTTAGGATTCAAACCTCTCTTTTGCTGTAAATCCATATTCTTTGCCAACTCTATTGCCACCACCACTGTCTCCAATCCAATCCAATCCCATGAACCTTTATCAAGCTATGGGTAAGTCATCATAGCGGGCAAGCTCTAAGGACACAGAGGTGACTCATTGTTGCCATCCTCTAGGCCTTTCTTTTCTACCTAAGGATACAAGATGTCAGACAGATAAAGTGTGATGATTTGAGTCGGAAGAGAGTAATGAAAACTAAGAATCTAAAGATGCTTCCTGTAGGAGGTGGCCCACAAGTTGAACCTTGGATGAAGCAAAGTTTTCCCCTCAAAACATTAGCATGAGCTTATGCAACATTTTTAGGAAGTTATTTCACTGGATTCTCACAACAACCCCATGAAGTAGGGAGTACAAATACTTTTGGCCCCATTTTGCAGTTGGGAAACTAAAGTTCAGACAGGCTAAGTAACTTGGCATGATGACAATGCTGGGATTTCCAAAGACAATACCAAATTTGAACAAGTATCAGCAGGCTTCATGATGAGCCATGTCCTTGGGCTCTGAGGACCAGCCTAACTGAGTGTGCAGAGCATGGGCTCTACTCTGGGTTGGTTTCTAGATGGAGAGTTCTGTTGGTTGATTTCATAAAAAAACCTAATGATGTCTGCAAGAGGAGTTGTCATCTGCCCTAAAAGAGAGAGTGTCCAAAGCAGTGAAACACTCCAGTGTTTTCTCTTGAAGCAGCAAAATATGATGATTACATGTTATGTTGCACATGTGTGTGGACACACACAGAAAAGAGACTGAATGCCTTCCAGTTTGATAATCCTATGTCGTCCAGGACACTGTGATGTTAAATCCATCTCTCACAAGGATGAGAAAGAAATTGGAAATGCAATTGAGCATTCCCTTCTATTAGATGGGAGAGCTCTATTAGGCAACTAGGGTGAAATGGCAATGAAGTGGAAAGAGAGTGGACTAAGGGGCAAGATGCCACGGCTACCATCCCCAATTCTACTCACAACTAGCATTGTGATTCTGGGCCATTGCTTCATCTCTAAAATGTGAGGATAACATACACCCTGAATAGGCAAAGGGCTAGAGTGGATCAACTGTTGAGGTCCCTGACATCTGAGATAAATGGGATTTAAAATTCAATTAACTCTTAGGATATCTATAAATAAAGGCTAAACCATCACCAGAGAGCATGAAGGGGGGCTTTGACTCAAGTGCCTTAGAATCTGATGGTACAGGCAAAGAGGTGAATGGCTTCAAATGTGTGTCCAGGAATGTAATGTTTTTGGACTATATCACCACATTACAAACCACCAGCCTTCCCTACAACAGACCAACATTGCTTTTTCATGTAGTTTGGGGGGAGTCAAAGATGGCACCAGATCTTCTTATGAATCTCTGGGCTCAGGCACCTCCAGTGGAAGCTGAAGCTAAGAGAAGGGTACAGGAATTAGAATAGGAAATAATCTCTCATTTGCCTCTGTGTAATGGGCTGGGCTGAGCACAGGGTCAGGGTTGGGGAGCAAGTAAATGGGGCTGTCCTATCTCTCAGCAATAGATTCCACTAGGGCATGACTGTTCATTTTGTCATTAGCCTGGCCTTGGCTTTTCTGGGATCTCCCTTGCAGTAGAAAGCTGTTCTGAATGAAATGACAGCCAGGACTGGAGAACCTTAGAAGCTGTGGCACCTCTGTTGTGTCCCCAGGCTGGGGTCAAAGGAGTATCCCATTGGCATTGGGAGCAGCCATCTCCCACCTGCCCTTACTTTGATGGTATGCTGGCCTATTCCCCCTGTGCCTGACAGACATGCCATCTGGAGCCACACCTGCTGATACTGAACACTGTATAAAGATAAGGGCATTTCTTTTTTCCATTCACTCCTTTTGACTCGTTGTTGTCCTTCATCCTCAAAGAAGGCCATGATATCAGAGAGGTGATGTCTTGACTCGAAAGTAAATTAGTTTTGAGTGAGGGAGGACTGTGTAAGATCACCTGCCTCATTTTCTCCCAGAACCATCTGGGTCCAGTGGCCAGATATAGGTCAGGATGACTGGAGATGTTGGTTATTTTTAATTTTAAGACCCCTAGAACTTGAATCTGCTTTGCCTAGATTGGACTGGGGAGAAAACTCTTGCTCCCATTTCCTCACTCTCTTGATGGTAATTTCTAGTTCAATGCTGCACTGATGAACCTAGAACTGGAACTATCTTAATGCCCAAGTTTGTGCCTAAATGTGGTCAAGAAGGCATCTGGCCATGAGATATTGCCTGAATAGGAGGCAAATTCCCCACTCCCATATACCTATTCCTATAAAATCTGAGGTTCACACCAGACTGAATAGTGATCAAGAAACTACAGGAAGTTACTCCTACTCTAGAAACCCTTAAGAAGCCAGCCAGAAGTCTGAAGGCAATAGGAAAAAGCCACAGCTGCTAACAAAGATGTCAACACAAGGGAGACTCCTGATGCTTCCAGAGATGGCCAGTGATACATGTAGCTTGGAAGCCTGTATCTGGAAGCATCGTGAACAGAAGACTCTATTACAAAAGGTCCAGGATGGTCAGGCTACTGATCTTGGAAGTGTGGTGTGACATCTCACTACAGGAGAGTCCAGGCCCAGAAAAAGTCCTAAACATACAAAACTCAACCTTCAAGATCAGGGAGGTGAAAGGAGCTATGGAACTAACTCTGAAGGTAGATGTTGGCACTTGCTTAGCAGTCCCCACTTGATGTTCCAGCACAGGAGACTGAGGAGTGGTTAGATAATTGGAAGAAACAGG
This sequence comes from Myrmecobius fasciatus, assembly GCA_023553655.1. Taxonomy (NCBI): domain Eukaryota; kingdom Metazoa; phylum Chordata; class Mammalia; order Dasyuromorphia; family Myrmecobiidae; genus Myrmecobius; species Myrmecobius fasciatus. Next base: position 18,906 of record JAJPUD010000001.1, read on the forward strand.
ACAGAGATCTGTTCTGAATGCTGATGGAAGAAGGAATATTTAGAGGATGAGTGGTCAGCAGTACATGGAAAAATGGAAAGAAGCCTTGCTGTGAACCTGGGTTCAAGTGTCATTTCTAAGGTCTAGTACCTGTGTGATTTTGGGCAAGCCAACTAACCAATTTATCAACGAGCATTTGCTAATTGCACATGACAGAGGTGAAATAGTTCCCACTCTTAAGGAGCTTACTTCCATAGGGGGCAGACAACACATATAGAGAAAAATTGCACACCAAGATCCATATAAAACAGACCCAAGATATCCTTTGAAGGAAAGGTACTAGAAGCTGAGGAAGACAGAAAAGACTTGTAGATTATGGCACTTGAGCTGAGTTTAGAGAAAACCAGGTCCTTTAAGAGTTGGACTGAGATGCCCAGAGATAGCCAGTGCAAAGGGGCAGAGACAACATCATCCACTGCCTGCTGGACATTTCTAGGTGGCCAACTGTGAGCATCTCATGTCCAATGTGAAACTTGTTACCTTCTCCCCTAAACTCTACTTCCCTCCAAACTTCTCTACTTTTTTTGAACCTATGGATAACTTCTTGTCACCTAGGTTCACAATTTCAGAATTATCTTCCTTTCCTCTTCCCTCTTTCTCATCACCCTTATGTAACCCTCTGACAAATGCTGTTGGTTCTACTACCTTGACTTGTCTTCCATTGCTCCCATTGTCTTCACTCCTAGATTACAACCCTCATTCAGACCTTATCAGCCTGGAGTCTTGGTTTCCCATCTCCCCCTTTCCAGAGCAACCTTTCCAGCTGCGAAGAACATATTCTGTAAGCATATTTCAGGTCATGTGACATCTTTTCCAAGACATTCCCAGGCTTGTTATTGTCCATAGGCTTCACCCATCCTCCAGGCATTGGACATTTCTTACGAGATGGTACCAGTATACCTTATGTCCTTTCATACACTTTGTGTATGAAACACTTTGTGTTCTGGCCAAATTCAGCATTTTGCCTTCAGTCTCTGTTCCTTTGAATAAATTGTTCCCAAACTTGGAATGCATTCCCCCCTCATCATCACTTTTCGAGGTCCTCAAATGCCTTCAAGGCTCAGTTCATGTGCCAGTTCCCATGGGAAGAAGCCTTTTCCAATCTCTCTTTTCATTATTACTTGGTCCCGATTCAAATTGTTTTAGAAATGCTTATTTTTTTATGTTTTGTACCTTCTTCATAAAGATTCTCACATGGCTGTTTCCAATAGTAAGGTGATTCAGGCCAGTTCCAATAATCTTGTGATAGAGAGAGTCATCCTTACTCAGAGAGAGGCCTGTGGGGATTGAGTGTGAATGACAATATGGTATTTTCATTTTTTTTTTTTTACTGTTGTTTTCTTTCTCATTTTTTTCCTTTTTGATCTGATTTTTTCTTGTGTGGAAATATGTAAGAATTGCACATGTTTAACATATATTGAATTACTTGCTGTCTTGGAGAAGGGATGGGGGGAAGAAAAAAATTTGGAACACAGGATTTTGCAAGGGTGAATTTTGAAAATTATCTACTCATATGTTTTGAAAATAAAAACTTAAAAAAAAGAGTAAGTTCTTAGAGAGTAGCTAGGTGGCGCCATATTGCATAAAGTGCTGGGCCTGGAGTCATGGAGACGCATCTTCCTGAGTTCAAATCTGACCTCAGATGCTTACTAGCTGTGCGACTCTGGTCAAGTCACTTAACCTTTTCTGCCTCAGTTTACTCATCTGTAAAATGAGCTGGAGAGGGAAATGGCAAAGCACTCCAGTATCTTTGCCATGAAAACCCCAAATGGAGTCATGAAGACTGATGCAACTGAAAACAACTGAACAACAATAACAAATTTAGAGAGCAGAGACTATTTTCCATCTTGGATTTGTAACCCCAGCAATAGGTGTCTGTTGAATACTTGTTAAATTATACGGGAAGTTCTCATATGATGTGTAACAGTGAAACCTTCCCTTCCCCCATATCACAGTAATGTTGTAGTGTCTCTGTCTCTCTGATCCAGAGACTGAAAGTGCTTTTCCTGATTGATTTTTCTTAGGTGCAAATACTTCCAGTTACGGCTGTGATTAAAATTTCTTTTTTTGGGTTGTGGATCTAATTAAGCTTGGATTTCATACTAAACCGAATTAAATTATTAACCATCTTTCAGATTTCAGACTGATAGCATAGTCAGACTGATAACACAGTCAGTCAACCAGCATATATTAACTGTTTACTACATGTCAAGCACTATCCTAAACAGTAGAAATACAAATGTTAGGAGGAAGACTGTTCCTGTCCCTAAGAAGCTTATGTTTTAGTGGGGGAGGATAGTACACAAAAGGAAGTTGAAAAGAAGGGGAGAAAAGAGTGAAGAGGAAACTTGGTAGAAAAAGTCTTGAGGATAATAACCTGGAGAGTTTCTGAGCAACAAAATTAGGAAAAAAATATATAACACAATTTCTGTATTACTGTACAAGTTTGAGAATTAGAAAAACCTGAGCTTTTTCATGAATCTTCCACTAATTTAATGCATAGCCCTAAGCACATTTCTTCAAGTTTCTGTAAAAACAAGAGGGTTGTAGGCAATAATCTCTCAAATTCCCTTCCAGTTCTTAAAAAGGATGTGATTTTATGGAATTCTCCCCTTTGCATTAAGTTATATGCTCTTAGAGCAAATCCAGTGTCAAAGTCATGAATGTTACCTCTGATTCTGGGGACAGTCAGCTCATAGTGAGGTGAACGACAGGTGAAGAGGGAAAATCATTCTGTTGAGTTGCTATAAATGTAGTACAAAGAACAATAGAATCCATGCTCTTTTTTTCAAGAAGCTTTAGTTAACAAGATGTATGGTATAAACATAATGTGAGAACACAATAAGAAAGTTAGATTATGCCCAAAGGGCTATAAAACTGTGTATACCCTTTGACCCAGAAATGTCTTTACTATGTCTGTATCCCAAAGAGATCATAAAAAATGGAAAAGCACTCACATGTAAAAAATGTTTATAGCAGTTCTCTTTATGGTGGCGAAGAATTGGAAATTGAGGGGATGTCCATCAATTCAGGAATGGCTGAACAAATTGTGCTATGTGGTTGTAATGGAACACTATTTTATATAAAAAATGATGAGCAGGCCGATTTCAGAAAAGTTTGGGAAGACTTACATGCACTAATGATGAGTGAAGTGAGCAGAATCAAGAGAACACTGTACATAGTATCAACAACATTGTGCAGATGATCAACTTTGATATACTTTGCTCTTCTCTGTAATATGATAATCCAAGACAATTCTAAAAGTCTCATGATGGAAAATGCTATCCACATCCAGAGAAAGAACTATGGAGTCTTAATATAGACTGCAACATACTATTTTCACTTTTTTTCCCTTGTGGTTTACATAGAAATATATTTAATATGATTATAAATATATAACCAGTATCAGATTGATTCCTGGTTCTCATCCCTGGAGAGGGGTGAGGAGAATAAGGGGGGAAAATGGAAATCAAAATCTTATAAAGTAAATGTCAAAAACTAATACATTTTTTAAAAGTGAAAAAAACCTGTTTTAGCTGCCAAAAAAGAGAAAAAGAAAGTTATATTAATTATATTAAATTCAACAAGCATTTACTGAATGTCTGCTGTGTTCTGGCTTTGTCATCTTTTCTTCCCACCTACCCTGCCAAATCCTTTTTCATGGTCTTCTCCCATTCTGTTAAGATCACCATGTCCCATTCTAACTCCAGTTCCCCTTTTCCTGGATTTCTTTAGCTCTCTTTCCTATTGTCCTTTCTCAGCTTTCTCTTTCAGGAAATCTTTGGGGTTCCCAGTATCCCTCTTTTTCATGTCTAAATTTCTTATCTGCCCTTGGACTTTCTTACTCTCTTCAAAGTCCCTTTCTTGCCTTTGGGAATTTCTCAATGTGACCTTCCTTATATCTTTTCTCTTGAATTTTATTGGAGTTCTTTCCTTTAACTGTTTCCTATTTCTATTTTTGCCAATAAAAACATCTTTGAAATGATTGCCTACTCTTTGGTGATTCTTTGCTCCTCTTTGGGTTCTCCAATGTGGAATACTCACTTTTTCTTTTCCTATTTTCCTTCAGCAAGGTCTGATGTAAGTATCCTCTACATTTCTGAATATTTCCCATCTTCTCCCAAAGAGTGACTCCATCCTGTTCTCATGATTTCACATGCTCTTATAATTTTGTTGACTTTTATTTTTGATAAAAGCTTCTCATGATTTTCAGTTTTCCTCATCTTATGGACTTCCTCTGGCAATAGTATTTGCCGTTTGTTTGCATTTGCCTCCCTCTGGGTGCTAATAGCTTCATTGATTCCCAAATCATTTCTTCTTCTACTGAAGTATTTATCCAATATCTTACTAAATCATGGAGGTGACCTTAAGTTGCTAGCAGAGGATAATAAGTCTGGGAGATCCTAGCTAGCTGGGAAAAGCTTTAGTGATAGGACCAGGGATGGAGTACATGTCTCTAATCTAAGGACCATCCTGAGTGAGTTTGGAGAGGCTTATCACCAGGTTGGCCACAGAATGCTTAAAATTTTGGATACATTTTTTTTCAAAGATCATCAACTAAGTGAAAGGAATATAGTCATTGACTGCTGAAGGGCAGTAGAACAGAAAGATTTATCAGCTTCATCCAGTCCAACTCAGTCTTACTTCTGAGGTGATTTACAAGAACATAGAGACTGGAAAGGGTTAGTGAAAGTAAACATTTAACATTTGGCTTTCTTGGGGGGAAGAATTAATTCACAATACACTTTAAAGTTATCCATCAGTTTCTTAAATCTAGAAGTTATTCAAACCAATCAATTTCTGATCATAGCTTTTGTCAGTTTCTGATTTATAATGCTCTTATGAGTTACTACAGGATAGTTCCAGGACTGGAAGACATTCTATACCCATGCCTGTGTCCAACCCCTTTGCAGTTTGTACAATATCCCCAGTATAGGGCTTATCTATCTTTGTATCCCAGCTCCCTATTACTTCTAGGATCAAATATAAAATCTGATTTGACTTTTAAAACTCTACAGCTTGGGGCAGCTAGGTGGTTCAGTGGATAGAGCACCAGCCCTGAAGTCAGGAAGATATGAGTTCAAATCTGGTCTCAGACACTTAACATTCCCTAGCTGTGTGACCCTGGGCAAGTCACTTAACCTCAATTGCCTCAGCAAAAAAAAATGGGAAAGATAAATGCTTTCTCAATAAAAAAAAAAAAAAAAACCAAAAAAAACCCCAACTCTACAGCTTGGACTTTCTTATTCTCCCCAAGTTTTCTCACACCTTACTCCTCTTGGTGGACTCTTTGATCTGGTGACTGAACTCCTTGTTGTTCCTCTCAACAAAAACCTCCATTTGTAGACTTTGCACATTTCACAGATTTGTAATACTCTCTCCCTCCCTTCTTTGCCTCCCAGAAGACTTTCCTGATCCTTCTTAATGGTAGTGCATCCCCTCTGAGATTACTCTCAATTTATTTTGTATATATTATTTGTGCAAAGTTGTTTGCATGCATTAGATAGTGAGCTTCTTGAGAACAGAGACTTTAAAAATAATATTTTTTTTTACCAATTACATGTAAAAAAATTAATTTTTTTTTCTGAGTTCCAAGTTCTATCCTTCCTGCCCCCCCATCTCCCTCCTCAAGGGACTATTTGTTGCCTTTCTTTGTATCCTAGACGCTTGGCACAGTGTCTGCTTGATAGTGTCTGCTAAATAAATGCTTGTTGATTTGACTTGACTACACTACAGTACCATTCTTTAGCATACTGGGACATTCTTTAGGAATGACTGGAAGAGGGTGATCATAAATGCAAGCCAAGCCAAATTTCTTCATTGATTTGAGCAAAGTTCTCAGTCTGCAATTTAACTTTGTGGCCTATTGCAATTAAAATGAAAACAAAACCTCAGCTTCCCCCTGGGAACCTGTAGTATTCCTATTAGTAAAATGAGCAAAGGTAAATTTTACAACTTGAATTTGTCATTTGAAGTAGACAACATGGAAGGTCTGGAGGGGCTGGTTGCCAATTTCCCCACTCTGCTTCCTACCACTTATCGGATCTTAGTTTCCTCTTTTGTAAAATGAAAGGGTTGACTTAGATAATCCCCAGGACTCTGGATCTACTTATCACCCCAAGGTCAAGATGTATGAATTGTCTTGTGTATGGCCCAGATACTACTCCACTCCCAAGAAATATCATTCATGACCTTAGTTGGAAAGAAAGGAAGTTTCAATTTTATTTATAAACATAGCAAAGAAATTTAGGTAATTCAGCCTTTTCTTCTATCTCTCACTTTTATTTTCTTTTATCTAACTTGGCATTTCCCATGGCCAGACAGATTTCAGGTAAAACAGTGATGAAAGAGATCCCAGAGCAAATACTACCTCCCCCAGAAAGCACTCTCTGATGTTTCTGCTTTCCATGTCACAAATAATTTCTTTCTGATGTCTTACTTTTCTCTTCACTGTTCCAATGTACTTATTATGTTAACACTGTGTATTAAAGTTAACTGTTAGTGTTTTATTGCCCAACTTAACTGGAAGTTCTCTGAGGGCAGGACCTATATCATATTTATCTTCTATATCTTTTGGGTTGCCTACCCTAGTGTTCTGACCCAAGTAAGAACTTAGTAGATGTTTAGTCAGTGGGACAAACAAAACAATATGATAGTATATACTTTGTGATAAATGTATTAGGATGATGCATGCATACATAGCATAAAGTGCTAATTTTGAGCTTGGAGAATGGGACATTATTACTAACATGAAAAATTGGGGAAGGGCTTCATGGGTTTTGAAGAACATGTAATTAGGCCTTTCTTACCAAAAAAAAAAAAATACAAATACAGACACTTTTAGTGGATTGTGGATCTTATTATTTTCTTGCTTATTTTTTTCCCCCTCAGATTCATTCCTGATGTAGTGATCTAGGAGAAAAAACCAAACTATTTTGGGGCATATATTAAATGGGCAACACCCATTTAGTATATGTATTTTAAAAAGTTAAGTACAGAAAAATGCAATCGCAATCAACTAAGGAAAAACATTATAGAGTGTCATGGTCTTGAAAGCATAGCATTGCTAAATCTCAGAACAAGATAAGGCTGGTGAAAAATGTGAAGGACAGAAAAACAAATCCAAAGTTTGGAGGAGGGAAATTCCCAAGGACATTGCTGTTCCCAGTAGGGGAGGGAGAAACTTTTTAAAGCTATTTTGGGGACCAATGGAAGATCAAAGAAAAGATAGGACACTCCGGATGAATGAGATGATGATAAAGGACCAGAGAGGGAAAGAACATATCTTTTCTCCACAAAGGAAAGCAATCATCATACTGGAAAATATAGAACAAAAATGAATGACTATTAAAGGAAAAATTGCAAACAATTAGAAAGAGAATTGTTATTCATCCTTCATTCTCAAAGAGAACTAATATCATGAGGGTGATGTTTTGACTTTTAATGAATTGGTTTTAAGGGAGGCAGAGCTGAGCAAGGTCATCAACCTCATTCTCTCCTCCAGACTTCTTGGAAGCCAGTGATAAAACATGGCTGAGGATCATTGACCTAGGATGCAGTGGAAGACTTTAACTTTTTAAAGCTAAAGTCTTTCGCAGGTCTGTTTGTCTGAGGCAACACCCATTTAGTGATTTAAGCCAGGTAAGAAATGATACAAAAGATGGCTTAGTTTTCCTACTCAAAAACAAAACAAAACAAAACAAAACCAAAAAAACCCCCCCAAAACCCAAAAACCCAAATCTGGAAGGGGAAGACCCTTAGCAGAAGACCCTCAGTGTTTCTGGCCAGAACAGAAACAATTCCTGTTTACACTCTCTCTGTATCATCAAAACCCCCAAAATGACCAAGTGCTGCTTGGGCAGGAACCTATTATTCGCCAATCAGTGAGAATCACAGTGATTTGGATTTTAAGCATAATGTAGTAGTTCTATATGTATCCCAATGGGTTTTATCAAAACCTGGTTTTTCAGAGCTCTATTTCAAGAAATCACAAATAAAATTACATGAGACAGAATAGTTAATTGTCCCAGGTTTTGAAAAATGAAAGAATAATTAAAAATAGGACTGAGTCATCAATCATGTTCTCCAGTCACTCATTAGAATAAACTCACCTCTCATTATAATATTCATTCTTCTCATTAATTATTAGCTAATCAGCATTAATTGCCACTCTCAAGAATATCCACTATTCTGAGGGCATAAAATTATTGAGTAGGTTCTATGATGGGTCTTTGGCATTTAAGCATGCCTCTGACCAGAAAGGAAAGCAAAGATTACTAAGAGTCAGTTTTGGTTAAGCCTGATTTAATTAATTTCCCTTTTCAATAGTTAATACATCCTGGTAGATCAGGAGAATGCCATAGAAAGTATTCTTGTATAACAATAAGAGATGTGATAAGGTCTTTCACAATAGGAAGGATAGAAAAATTGTGGAAAGAATAGGAAATTATAGGGTAAGTGGTAGATGAGGTGTATATGAATGAATGAATGAATAAAACATTTACTAAATGCTTACTTTTTTCAAAGCACTGTGTTAAAAGGGTGAGATACAAAGAGAGAGGAAGACATTCTCTGATTTCAAGGAGTTCACATTTTGAAGGGGAAGACAACATGCATGGAAGGTTTCAGCTGCAGGCCAGCTGTAGTCTTCAGGGTACGGCTGCAAAGCAGATGTTAATACCTCTCTTTTAATATAATTTCTACTAATAAAATTTTATTGGTTTCTGATTTTTGAACCACTTGATGGTGCCAAGGGCGTGGCAGTAACATCCTCCTTTTCTGGGTCTTCAGCTTCTTGCTGGAACAATTGCCAAGCTGCCTCCCTGGCCTCCCCCAGATGTTTTTGAGGTTGATGGCCGAGGGCACTGGGCTGAAAGCCCTGTGATATTCCCAAGGCCCTTGGCTCAGGACCTCCATCAGAAACTCAGAGTCAAGGTAGTGGAGGTGTTTTATGTTACTTGGTACAAGTTGTCTTCTTTCTCTCCTTTAGGATATCTTACTTCAGCTAAATTGGCTTGCCTGTCCAGTTATTGGCAACTGTAGGAATGGCTGGCCATTTCTCCACAGGACTTATCAATCTGGATCATAACTGTTAGAAACTGAGCTCAAAGAAGAATTGGTGGCTGAGGTGGGTGTGGGGTCTGCCACCCTATGAGCATCCTGCTAGTGGTATTTACTATGCAATTACTGCTGATGGTGATGAAGAAGGTTGGTCCTTTCTCCACAAATGTTTCTGTCTTTGTTGATTGTTGTGGGAGCTGGGCTAAAGGTAGGTCTGATGATGTGAA
>JAJPUD010000001.1:28241-68815 GCA_023553655.1 Myrmecobius fasciatus
GTTGATTGTTGTGGGAGCTGGGCTAAAGGTAGGTCTGATGATGTGAAGGACATTACTACTTCCAAGTTCAGGGTTCAGGATTCTGGCTATCACCATCGGGATCTGAGGGAAGATAGGGGTTAAGTTGATAGTAGTGGTGGTTCAACATATGTGTCATATGTTGTCTCCTGCCTTACCCTCATGGTACCATGTTACTTCAGTAGAGGAATGATTCACTCCAAAGAGCAAAGATTAATAGATCTATAAAAACCTGGAAGACAAGGACTGTCCATGTTTTTATCATTAACTTGGATAGAGATGTGGATGACAAATTCATCACATTTGAAGAAAACATGAAGCTGAGAAGGGGGATTACAGAAAAGGGATCCAAAAAGACCTGAAATACTGCAGTAAGAGGCTGATTCTAGCAAGAGGAAATCTTTATGGAGAGATTTGCATGAACTGATGCTGAGTGAAATGAGCAGAACCAGGAGATCATTATACACGGCAACAACAATACTATATGATGATCAATTCTGATGGACATGGCTGTCTTCAACAATGAAATGTTTCAAACCACTTCCAATTGTTCACTCAAGAAAGCCATATACACCCAGAGAGAGGGATGTGAAATGTGGACCACAACATAACATTTTCATGCTCTCGATTGATATTTGCTTGCATTGTGTTTCCTTTCTCTGATTTTTCTTTCTTGTAGATATGATTTTTCTTGCATAACAATGATAAGTGTGGAAATATGTATACATATATTCTATTTGTCAAGTATTTTAACATAATTAACATGTAGTGGATATCCTGCCATCTAGGGGAGGGGTGGTGAGTAGGGGGGAAAAATTTGTAACAGAAAACTTTGTAAGGGTTAATGTTGAAGAATTACCCATACATGTTTTGCAAATAAAAAAAAACCATAAAAAAAGAATACAAGATTAACTCTGAAAAAAAAGAGAGCCTTTGTGCACTAGATACTTAATAAACATTTGTTGTGTTATATCATTATTTTAAATTCATCATAATCATTAATAATCACTAAAACATCATTGAATTAATCAAATTAAGTAATTAGATTACATTATTTACATAAATTGTAGGATGATTAGCTTAAACAGCCAATGCAATCTTGTAAATTTGAACTACTCATGAGCAATTAAAAGTTCTTAAATTATTTAGATGTATTTATTTGTATAAGGATTGCTTTGTATGCTGGTGTGTGTCATGGCAGGTAGACCTCAGGTACCACATTTTCTATAGTTATTTTAAATGGAATTTCTCTTTCCATCTCTTCCTATTGAGTTTTATTGGTAATACACAGAAATGCTGATAATTTGTGAGTCAATTCTATATTCTGCAACTTCACTGAAGTTACTAATTGTTTCAATTAATTTTTAGTTGACTCTCTAGGGTTTTCTTAGTTCACCATACCATCGGCATCAAGTTGATAATTTTGTTTCCTCTTTTCTGGTGTTTATTCTCTCATTTTCTTTTCTTGTCTTACTGCTATAGCTAGAATTTTTAATACTTTATCAAATAGCTAGTGGCACAGTCAATAAAATAGAATGCTTAGCCTTGAACTCACTTATGAGTTCAAATTTGGATTAAGATACTTACTAGCTATGTGACTTGGGGAAGTCACTTTATGCTGTTTGCCTCAGTTTCCTCATCTGTAAAATGAGCTGAAGAAGGAAATGGCAAACCACTCCAATATCTTTACCATGAAAATCCCAAATGGGGTCACAAAGAGTTAGATAAGACTAAAAAAACCCAACATATCAAATAGTCAGTGAAAAAGGAGATCCTTGCTTTGCCCTCGATCTTGGTTTAAGATAGAAACTAATTATTTTTTTATTTTTAAAAAAAATTTTTTTTAATTTTATTTTTTAAATTTTATTTGCATAACATATGTGTGGGTAATTCTTCAACAATAACCCTTACATAGCTTTCCGTTACAAATTTTTCCCCCAACTCCCCACCCCTCCCCTAGATGGCAGGATATCCACTACATGTTAATTATGTTAAAATATTGGTAAATCGAATATATGTATACATATTTCCAAACTTATCATTGTTGTGCAAGAAAAATCTTGTCTACACAAACGATATATCAGATAAAGGAAACACAATGTAAGCAAACATCAATCAAGGAGTATGAGAATGTTATGTTGTGGTCCACATTTCACATCCCTCTCTCTGGGTGTATATGGCTTTCTTCAGTGAACAATTGGAGGTGGTTTGAAACATTTCATTGTTGAAGAGAGCCATGTCCATCAGAATTGATCATCATATAGTACTGTTGTTGCCGTGTATAATGATCTCCTGGTTCTGCTCATTTCACTCAGCATCAGTTCATGTAAGTCTCTCCAGGCCTCTCTGAAATCATCTTGCTGGTCATTTCTTACAGAACAATAATATTCCATAATATTCATATACCATAATTTATTCAGCCATTCTCCAATTGAAGGGCATCTATTCAATTTCCAGTTGATAGAAACTAATTATGATGTTAACAAAGGAGCTATCTATACTTATGATTTCTGGTGTCCTTTTTAAAAAAAAAAACATTAACAGGAATAGGTGCTTTATCAAAAGATTTTTCTGCATCAATTGATTTAATGTGGTTTTTATTATTCTTATATATATTCAACTATACTTTAGAGATTTCTTATACTATATTCCTGGCATAACTCCAACATGGTGGCCCTTGTGTATGATTTTTGTAGTCTCTTTGCTAATATCTTATCTAAGATATTTTGCATCAATATTTATTGGCCTAGAATTTTATTTCTCTATTTTGATCATCCCTGGTTCAGGTATTAAGATCATATTTGTATCATAAAAAGAACTTGGTAGGCTCCTTCTTATCCTAATTTAAAATAACAACAACAGCAATAATGTAATAGTAGAATTACTTGTTCTTTAAATGTTTGATAGAATTTGGATATAAATTCAACTTGCTCCATAGTTCTTTCGTTGGAGCTCATTTGAAGCATATTCAATTTCTTTTTTTCTGAAATTGGATAACCTGGGCATATTATATAAGCCATGTAACTTCTGTTTGCCTCTGTTTCCTAATTGTAAAATGAGAATAATAACAATACATTTCTCCCAGAGTAGACGATAGTACAGACATACACTTTATATTATCATTTAATATTTGCCAGAAGTCTATCATATCTAATTTATCTAAAATTCTATTCAGGTCCCTAACTTTTCTCTTATTTATTTTTTGGTTAGATTTGTCAATAATGAAACAGATACTTCAAGGTCCTCCACTATTATAATTTTACTATTTCTTTCTGTAACTCACTTAACTTTTCATTTAAATATTTAGATGCTTTGCAGATGAGTATATATATATGTATATATACATATATGTAAAAATGTATGTATACATAGTTTTGACTTTAATTTTGACCTTAATTTATTGAGTGATACTTTTCAGTAAAATATAGTTTCCCTATTATCTAAGTCTGTTTTTGCTACTTCTTTTTTTCTGAGATAATGACTGCTATCCTTGGAGAAAACTATCTTCAGCTGTATTGACAAAAACATAGTACTTGGAGTACTTACCTTATAAAAATAACAACAACAACCCCCCCCCACAAATCATACTTAACAAGGGCGATGTTGGCATGCCTCTCTGTCCTAATCAAAATACATCTGGAGTTTTGCATTAAATTTGGGGTGTCATATTATAAGAAAAACACTGACTAGCTAGAGTGCATACAAAAGAAGTGTAAGTAGGTTATTGTTGTTCATGAGTTTCCAAGTCATGGAGACTTTATTTGGGGTTTTCTTGGTAAGGATACTGGAGTGGCTCTGCCATTTCCATCTCTAGTTAATTTTCACCTGAGGAAACTGAGGCAAACAGGTGAAGTGACTTGTCTAGATCACATAGCTAGTAAATGTCTGAGGTCAGATTTGAACTCAGGAAGAATCTTCCTTGACTCCAGACCAAATGCTCTATGCAATATGGTACCACTGAGTTGCTCCAAGAGCAATTTGGTAAGAGGATTCAAGATCAAGGTTTGTGGAGCTCAGTTGATGGGAGTAGAGAATTTCATCCTCTAGAAGGGATGATTAAGCTGCTTTTAAGTACTTGAAAGGCTATCACCTGGAAGAGAAATCATGCTTATTTGGCTTGAACCCAAAATGCTCAACAAGGAATACTGAAAAGAAGTTTGTTCCAGATATGGAAAAGCTTTCTCACAATTAAAGCTTGAGTGGAATGGAGTACCCCCAGTACAGATGAGTTCCCTATCACTGAATTACATCACAGAGAAGTTGGAGATGTCATCTAGAAGTTTCCTATTCAGATAAATTTTTAACTTACATGACTTCTAAGGTCCCTTCTAATTTTGAGACCCTATGGTTCTATCTTTGAAAGCCTTTTTCAGGTCTAATATTTCTTTTTCTTTTTCTTCTTTTTATTCATTTTCAAATTTTTATCATTCATTAAAAAAAAATTGAGTTCCAAATTGTCTCCCTCCTCAATCCACTGACAAAGCAAATGATACCCATTGTATATGTAAAGTCATGTAAAACATGTTTCCACTAATATTTTCTAATGCCTTTTTTAGCTTTGAGATTCCATGTTTTGATGTCCCTTCCAGTTTGAACACTGACTTAATGTATCTTTACAAAATGAGGGAGTTGGACTTAAAATGCCTCTAGAGTCCTAAAATCTATCATCTTATAATTCTATTATCACTGTTTTGATTAAATCAACACTACATTTATATTGATTGGGTAATTGAGACAACTCTTTTCCTTTAAAACTTGGTAATGTTTGAGAAGGGGGGAAGGTGATAAAAGAGAGAACATTTTCCAACCAAGTCTATTGGAATTGTTTTGAATCACAGCATTGTTGAGAAGATCCAAGTCCATCATAGTTGATCAGCACCTAATCTTATTACTGTGTACAATGTTCTCTTGGTTCTGTTGTTTACTTAGCATCAGTTTATATGAGTCTTTCTAGGCTTTTCTGAAATCAGCCTGCTTGTTATTTCTTAAAGAACAATAATATTCCATTACATTCATATACCATAACTGTTTCAGCCATTCCCCAACTAATAAGCATCTACTCAATTTCCAATTTCTTGACACTACAAAAAAAGCTGCTATATTTTTGCATATACCATACTTCAGCGAATCAGACCAGATTTCTCTATCCTAGTGACTTTATCCTACCTTATTCAAAATACCGATGGAAAAAACAAAAAACAAACAAAAACCAAGGGAGAATGGAAGTCAGAGGTCCCTGATCAATTCAAGTATATCCTGGAGTTCACAGACTGTGATTTTGACCAGATCATTTGGTTTTCTGTGTCTTTGGCTATAAAAATGGGGATATCCTCGGGGATTTAGAAAGAGACAAAAAATATTCCCTGGCCTCAAGAAGCTTACAATCTGATGGAGGAGACAACACAGAAATAAATGTAAAAGTATACAATAAAATACTCAGTTAAATATTGAAATAGGCTACTCAAAATAACATCACCCTCTGGGAAGGAGTATCTGAACTGAAATCCCCCTTGTTGCCCCTGGCAACCATTGTACTCGACAAAAACTGCTCCTAGTCAATCAGGTATTTTCTTGGCCTGTTGCCCTACCGCCTAGGATTTTATATTATTGAATAGCTTATACTTGAAAGTGTTGTAGACTCATTTCCACTCTCCACAGTATACCTGAATTGGGTCAATACCTTTATCCCCATTTTATAGTCAAAGAAACCAAATGATCTGACCAAAATATCACTTTGTAAGTTCCAGGATATAGCTTGAATTGACTGGGATTCTCTTGACACCCAGTTTCTCTTGGCTTTTGGACTGGTAGCTGGAATCAACTAGGGGAAAGTCACTAGGATAGAGACAAATCAAACTTCCGTAAGTTGTCAAGAGCTATGTGAGAGGCAAAGGGCATTAGTAGAAAGATTAACAGGTTTAGAGTGAGAAGTAATGAGTATGAATCCTGGTTTTGACATTTAGTACTTATGTTTCTCCAGGAAAACTAAATTAATGTCTCTCAGTTATCTTAGCTGTAAAAGGGGGATAGTTTGCTCATTATCTACCACAAAGGTTTGTGAGCAAAGTAAACTTGATAAAATTTACAGAACAATAAACACATGCTATTACTATCAGTTATTATTTATTGCATTGGAAGATTCAAGAAGGTAGGAATATATGATATATATATATGTACATATATATATATATATATACTTATATGTAGTATAATGATTTGTACTTTCCCTAGATTGCTGAATAAGTGATTGCTAGAACCATGGAATTTTAGAATTGGAAAATACCAATTCTCCATTGGACTGGCTAAATTTATCTTAAGTAATATTTGTAAAGCACTTAGAAGGCACATAGTAGGTATTCTTGTTCCCTTTCTCTTTCCTCTCATTTTATTGATTAAAAAAAATTGAGGCAAAAAGAGGGATAAGAACTTTGCCTCCACCTCAGAGAAAAAACAAAATGACGTCTTTGCAGGATTTCCTCTTCTCCATTTCCCATCAAACATTTTTTTTTTTACCAAGATGGAGTGGATCAATTGTACATTTAGAGGGGTTTCTCTTGATGAGAATGGCCATTTCATCTTCTTCTTACTCTTTCATCTTAATCTCCTTATTTCCCTTCCCTGCTGTCTGAAAACATGCCCATATCTCCCCCATCCTTAACAACTCTCATTTGAATCTAACATCCCATTCTCAATTACTTCGAAGTGTTGTTGTGAGGATCAGATGAGATATTTGTAAAGTGCTCAACACATATTAAAGATGCTTAATACATCTTCCTCCTTCCCTCTCTTCTATCCTCCCCAGGCCTCTTCTCCTTCTTTCCTTTTTTTCTTCCCTCCTCCCTCCTTCCCCTTTTTTTCTCTTTCCCTCCCTCCTTTCTCTTCCTTCCTTCCTTTCCTTTTTCAAGCTAAACTCCTTCAGAAAGCCATTTATATATGGTATGCCTTACTTCCTCTCCTCTCACTTTGAAACCCTCAGCAATCTGGCTTCTGACCTCAACATTTAACTGACTCTTCGGTCTCTGAAGTTACCAGGGACATTGTTGATCACCTTCTCCTGGATCTTCTCTCCACTCCAGATTTCTGCTACTCAGCTCTTTCTAGGTTCAGTCTCCTTTGCTGGTTCTTCAGTTAGATCACACTCATTAACTATAGGTGTTGCCTGGGTTTGGGTCCCGGACCTTCTTATCTCCCACTTTACTATCTCACTTGTAGATCTTATCATCACTAGGATTCAATTTTCATTCCTGGAATTTATCTAGCTTCTAACCTTTAGTCTGGTGTTACCATGTATCTTTTGGACTCCCTCTAAATGCTTTTCGAATTCAACATGTCCAAAACAGAACTCATTATCTTTATCCCTAAACCCTCCTCTTTGCCCAACTTTCCTCATGAATGTAGAGGGCATTACATCTTCTCATTCACATGGGCTTACAACCTTGGTACCATTCTTTACTGCTCACCTGCACTCACTACACCGAAGCTGCTGCCAAGTCTTATTGTTACACTCTCACAACATCTCTCATGTATGTTGCTATCTGTCCGCTCACCTGGTGTGGGCCCTTATCACCTTATGCCTGGTCTATTGCAGTAGCTTGCTGATTGGTGCCTGTCTTGTCTCTATACTCCAGTTCCTCATCCACTCAGCTACTAAAGCACAAATGTGACCACTCCACTGTCCCCCAACTCATTAGTCTAATTACCTGTGGGTAATCCTTATTACCCATAGGATCCAATATAACAAAATTCTTTGTCATTCAAAGCTCATTATGAGCCCCCTCCTAGCTCTCCAGGTTTCTTACACTTCACTCCCGTCCAAACGCATTCTAACTCAGTGACACTAAGTAGTTTTCTTGCTGTTCTTCCAAGATGACATAACAAGGTTCTCTCCCAATTTTTGGAATGCTCTCTCCTCTCCTAAAATCCCTAAAGATTTTCTCTTGGAGATTATCTTCCTTTGCATTCTATATATATTTCATGTGAACAGCATTTACTTGTCTAGTTCTATTAGAACAGGAGCCCCTTGAATACAGGGATAGTGTTTTTGCCTTTCTTTGTAAACTAATGGTTAGCCCAGTGTCTGACGGGTACATGAGAAATGTTTAATAACTGTTTGTTGACTGACTGACTTGGCTTTGTCACATAGACATTAAATGGTAAATCTTGGAAGCAGATTAATTCTGTTAAAGAAAAAAAAAAAGTTTGATTTAGTTCAGCTTATTTCACTCTAAACATTTTACCAGCATAAGATCTAGTAATTACTAATAAAATTTGGATAAGATTTTTCCATTTGAGATATGCAGGTCTCGATTTTCTTCGTGGCACAATGGAAAGAACTTTGGATCTCATTGGAGATCCTCAGTGCACATTCTGACTAGTTTACTTCACTTAATGCCATAGTCTGGTGC
The DNA here is from genome assembly GCA_023553655.1 of Myrmecobius fasciatus. NCBI lineage: Eukaryota > Metazoa > Chordata > Mammalia > Dasyuromorphia > Myrmecobiidae > Myrmecobius > Myrmecobius fasciatus. The sequence goes on from JAJPUD010000001.1 coordinate 36,665, forward strand.
AGTGGATAGAGTACTGGATATCTTCCTGAGTTCAAACCTGGTTTCAGACACATCAACTCTGTTTGCCTCAGTTTCTACATATGCCAAATCAGCTGGAGAAGGAAATGGCAAACCACTCCAGTATTTTTGCCAAGAAAACTCCAAATAGGGTCATGAAGAGTTGGACAATTGAACAAAATAACATATTTGAAAATGTATTTGATTAAGTTTTTTTCTTACGTTTCTTAACCCTGAGTCGAGCCAGAACTTTCACCACCATTTTATATTCTGAGGACAGTCTGTGACTCAACCTAAATTGTACACACATAAGGGCATGAGCTCTAGTACAGACTTTGTTGAGAAGGGACCTCTAATCTAATATTCCTTCCTCTCCTCCTCATCTCACTTCCTCTCAGTTAAGCACTTTATCAGTATCATCCCATTTGATCCTCAAAGAGAGGTGTTGCTCCATTCATCCCACCTCCACCCATTCAGTTGACCATAGTTAAAGAGCCTGACTGAAGTTTCTACAAAGGTGAAGGAGGGTCATGTGAGTTGAGTAGAAAAGATGAAACTGCACAAGGGCAGAGGACTTGATCAGGACCCTAATGATTCCTGCAATCCTTTCTTCTGCTTCTCCACACACTCTCTTGGTCCAGTTAGACAGGTCTATGCATTGCCTCCAGAACACACAATGTTTACTCACCCTCAGGTTCTTATTTTGCTCCTCTCCAGCTATCTCTCAAGACCCAGCTTATAAAATTAGATTTAGAATTGGAAGAGACCTTGGAGGTGAATGGTCCAAATGCAGCACAGAAAAGGGAAGAGAGCTACCTAAGGTCACCTGGGCATTGAAAAACAGAGCTTTTGAAATTTCAACTCAGGTCTTTCAACTCTAAATTCAGTTTCCCCATTAGCTCTCCAAGTTGATTATAAGATTCTTCAGAGTAGGCACTGCATCTTTAGCTTCCCGCATAGCACCTCCCACAAGGAGCTAATGCTTTAAAAATGTAATGACATTCAGATTCATCAAGGGAACAAAATTATTTATTGTTACACAGCTTTGTATTGTTAAATAGTGTACTTTACTGTACAGAGGGGCACATTTTTTGATTTACAAGATGTTAACAAAAGTCCAAGTTCAAGGTTTCTTGCAGAGCAATGTAAGCATTTCCCAATGATCATCCACGGCTCAGCTTAAAACAATCCCCTTTTACTTCTGCAGGAATGTAAAGACAATGCCAAATACTGATGAGCATATGGCAATGTGACTTGGTAGCTCTACATTTCATTTCACTGGTAAATCTGATATTATTTATAGTAGGATTTCACTGTGTGCTTCATGAAAATACACCCTTCCAGGAGTTTTCTTTTTACTATATAGTTCTAAGGAACAAGAATTTCAAACACTCAAACTCTATTTCCAAGAAATAATGCTCGATTACATTTCACATAGATTTCAAAGTAACAATCAAACTTTGAAGAAGGAACAAGTCAAAATCTTTAAGATTAAAAAAAGGCATCCTTTGGCTTCTGAAAGGGTACGGAAATGAGGTTAGGTTAAGGTAACAAATCACAACACACACACATACAAACACACAGAGGATTTGGCAAGTGTAACATATGCAGCATTTTCTGCCAGTTTTGTTTTTACTGAAATGTTTTGTAGTGCTTAAAAGGGAGTAAGATCTGATAAAGAGCCTCAAGAAATGTGAGTCAGTAAACTGGAAATCTAGTTTTAAAGCTTAACTCCCTTTCATATAATCATGAATAACATCTGAGGATCTGTTTATCTACCCATGAATTCATGCAATTTTGCCATTTTTCTCACTTTCTTTATCCCATGTCACAAAAAGCCACCACAGTAAAAGCTCTGATGCCATAAGAGATTATGACTTCAGGAGCTCAAATAAGAGGGATTGTATTTCAAAAGCCAATTAAGATGCTTTTTAAAGAGCAAAGCAAAAAAGGCTAAGTAATAAATTTAGAAATTGCATTTGCAGACAGTATTTCTGCAAGACTATTAATCTATTTGAAAAGTAAAGCTATAAGTCAAATCAAAGCTAATTATGCAAAAGGAAATAGCTGAGGCAGCCCTAAAATAAAGTAGATAGAATAGCTGGAAAATTATTTCCAGACAGCAAAACCAGCAGACTTCTCAACTATAGTTTGGAAAATCACAAATCTGAATTGGAAGAAGCCTCAAGTTATCTAGTCTAATACTTGCCATTTGACAGATGTGCCAAACTGAGGCCAGGATATTCAGAGTCTTGCCCTGGATCACAAAGTTAGTTAAGAGCCATCCTGGGGCTTTGGAATCCCAACCTGGAGCTCTTTCCTTTAGACCAAATCTATCTCATCATTTATGTCATTTCTTCCTTCAAAGATCCTCTCTATGTTTTGAACGTGATCAACTGCTCTCTGATTGAACACCTGTGGTGATATCCTGCAGTTGCTTATTCTATTCTTAAGACGCTTCTAATTGCCACAAGGCAATTTTTCCAAGTTCTATTTCTTTTTTCTATATCATTCAACCTTCCATCTCTTTAGTGTTTACTTTTTTGTCTTTGTAGGAGCAAATATAAAAGTCAAACTTTTTATTATTTTTGTTCTTTTGCATTCTTGTAATTTGAATCTTTTCTATTTACCTTTTAACATATGAACCCTTGGGGAAAAATATTAACTTTTTTTTTTCAAAATGTGCAAAAGGGCACATTTGCTTTTACATAAATCCCTTCAAAACAAGTCTTACATAAAAACAAAAATGGTTAAAACATGCGTCTGTCAATTCATTTTAGCCTTGACCTGTAAGACACACTGCTATTCTAGGTCCCTAAAGAACAAAGTTTTACATGGTGATTTTTTTTTCCTTTTTGAAACAAACAATTCCACTAGGAACAGATTCATCTACTATATCCCACTTGTGGTATTCTTGGCATCCAAGTGCAAGAGAGTGCAAAGATTAAGTTCACTGATAGAACTTCCTTTTATTTGTGTCCAGAAATTTTATATTTGTTCCCCACATGAAATACATTTATTTCATGGCTTTAGAGAGGTAGCATGGTGTAATGGAAAGAACACTGGACAAGGAGTCAAGAGATCAGGTTTGAGTCCCAACTTTGCTACACTTAATAACTTTGTGTGAATATGGGTAAATAAATCACCCTAGCAATTCGAGAGTGTTTCTTCATTTACTAATTGAGGTCATACTACTTGGTTGATTAATCTCACAGGGGGAGCTGTGAATCTCAAAAGATAATGCCTGCAGAGGGTTTTTTATTGTTTATGGAATGAAAAAGCTGAGAGAAGGAAGCGGAGGAAAGGGAAGAGGGGGCAATAACATCTGCAAAAGCATGGTGCATGGAAAAGACCATTAGATTCGGGCTCCAAGGATCTGGATTTGCCACTTGCAACCCATGGGACCTTTACAAGTGGTTTAACCTCCCAGGCCCCAGTTTCCTCATGGATTAGCAGATTCCTAAGGTACTTTTCGGGTCTAAATCTATAACCCCATGAGGTCATGAACTAAACCATGCTTCTTGAATATGATGGTCCAAATAGATAATTTTTACCGGTGGGAGTGCTGAAAATACTGAATATTATAAACTGTTTTTTAGGATTGTTAGATTCAGTCAATTATTATAAGTTTTCTCAATGTAGCAAGAAGAAAGACAGTAGGAAAGGTACAGTACATTGAACACTGTACAAAATAATTAATAGAAAAAGGAACAACAAATGCAACGGTGCTATAAAGTTTCCCATCCCTTTTGTAAGATTTTGTTAGAAACCACCAAAGGTACCAATAAAAAAAGATACATTCATTCTCTTGTTCAGCTTTATGAACTGAAGAGTTTTTGCTCTAAATACAAAAGCAATGGCAATTATTTTGAAGATATCTTTTAGAACTATTTGGATGATCATACACGTGAGTCAAGAATTAGGAATGATTCTTGTTTTCCAAAAAGCAGAGACTGTGTCGAATCCTAGCACAATCCCATTTCCCTTTCCTCTATTTTTGGGTTTTAGAGTTTTTTGCTTGCTTGAGACTATGATGTTGTGTGTGTTCTAAGCTAAACACTTGTGACACAGCCTTTGTTTTTACCACCCAACTTTAAATATGAACAGTAGTGTTTATTCCACTGTGGCTTTTTGAGTACAATATTGCTTTAAGTAGTACAGTGTTGTAACCCCAAATAGACTCAACTGCTTTAACAGAGATGCCCTACTTGCACAAGTAGTTGTTTGGGGTAGTTGGTTTGGTACTAAGGTAACTGTTGTAGATTTTCAGACCTGGTCCTAAGACTGTATTTTCAGTATGGTCTCAGAAATAAAACTCTCCAAAATACTCATTAAAGGATAATATTTTGTTGTTTTTGGAAAGATAGTTCATAAGTCTTAAAAAGTATTCTCTCAAGATTATAAAAGGTTAGTTAAAATTGTTTAATAGGAACAATCCTGGACAAGCAGAAATATCTTTGATTTTGAAGGTTAGAGCAACATACAACTGGGAAAGAATCCACAGGGACAGCTAGACTTGACAATTTATATCTCCTCTGGAGATCTCTGTTTTAAAAAGATGACCACTTAGACACAATGTCTCTTTTGAGCCACATGCCATTTCTTAAAACTGTTGCCTTTCCACACAAGGTATGAGATATTATTCTATTTACATTTAAAAATATTTCTTTTTTCCTCTTCAGTGTAGTGGAAATGCCCATAAATCAGTCAGTGGAATCCCTCCCTAACATAGATGTAGAACAGCTTTATTGATCTCTGGATTTGTCCAATCATTTCGGATGTCGTCCAGGTGGTTATCAAAATCCACAAGGGTTTCATAGGACCTGCTGTCCAAGAGAGATGCTGAGATCCTCTGGGCTTCTGGCCAGTCTTCACAATAATCACTACAAGGTCAAACAATTTGGAATTAATAGTCTTTTCAAAATAAAAATAACTTCATTGCCTCTTTCAGTTAAAGGGGGTGGAGAAAAACATCCACAAGCAAAATGACACAAAAAAGAAAATGGCAATGCCTGATATGGAGAACTTAGATTTTTCATAGTAACTGGGCTGCTGGAAGGTAAAAGGAACTACATGCAGGATTTGAAGTATGAGCTAACAAATTTTAAATCAGAACCTGAAACTGTTGCTTTAAGAATGATGTCAAACTTGCATAGAAATAGGGGCCACTAAACCATCCAGAGGCATCCCTGAAGATGCAAAGTGAGTTAGAAAACCACTTATTAACATTATCTGTATTTTACTGAATTTTATTTATTTTGTTCAATATCTCCCAATTATATTTTCATGTGACTGGGCTGTACTGCACCACATTTGATGATCATTAAAAAAGAAAGTGCTCAACAAAACAGATCACAGTAAGTAATGATAGTAGTAAGTAAAACAGACCAATCAGAAGAGTGGAAATGAGATTTAAGCATTATTTTGAATCATCAATGTAAACAGATTTCATAAATGGAAACAGGAAGAGGATGCCGGGAAAGAATCTTTGGAGTAAGTCTGGGAGTGGGGGACCTAGAAAACAGAGCAGCATAGTCATGATTACTTCAATTCCCAGAGCATTTTCAGGTACAGAGAATGCTTTCTAGGAAACAACACTGGGGGGCAGACAATGCAGGAAGCATCTGCATTTTACATATGGGGAGGATCCAGGACATGAAGGGACTGGGACTGCTCAGGTCACGTAATTAGTTGGGGTCAGTCATAACTGGGACTTGACGCTAAGTCTTTTGACTCTACAATCAGCTACTTTTTTTTGGTAGAAGAAAATACTACATTAAATATCCTAACAGAGTTGTGTTCTTAATTAAGATGCTGTTCTTGTGCTGGGAAATTAGGACTCCTGGAAATGTATATGGGCAGAATGGAAAACATCTTAAATCATAGTGAATAGTATAAAAGTAATTCATTAATATGGTAACATGAAGAACTCACTAGTGTGGATCTCTGCACCGCCATTTGTTTTCATGATGCTCATACACATGAATGGTAGGCTCTATGCACTCCATTGTAAACTTCGTGTTGTCTACCTAAGGCACAAGGATAAAAATACTAGTGTGAGGGCACATTCAAAACAAACTGTAATTCTAAAGAGCAGCCATCACCTTTCAATAAGATTCCAGATATCCCTTAATAACTTATGGCAGTAGTGAAAACAAAGTCCGAAGGCAAAACTATTCCCCTTAAAAGGTTGATGCCTTTTTATGGAAACACAGGGTATTCATTCCTAAGATAAACAGTGTATAAGGCAGAAAATATCTATATGAAAAGATATATATATATTTTTTCACATGAGGACTTTTGTTACTATGTTATTCTATGTTGCTCTCAAATAAACACAACAGCTCTCCTTTGGAATCAGAGCTGCAGAACAAGGTTCCTGATGAAGTCAAGCTTTGCCACAAATTTCTCTAAGTCATGCCTTCTCTCTCACTTCTCCTAGACAACATACTTTGTTACCTGTACTCATTTGAAAGATTTTTTTCTGTCCAGACATAGCTTACATTTCTCTTGGTAATACAACTTAAAGGCTGGAGGTTGGTACAATCAAAGAATCAGGCTATGAGTGAAGAAAAATTATTCAAGATGCCTTTAGTAAGAAAAGGGGCCTTGGGGGCAGCTAGGTGGCACAGTGGATAGAACACCAGCTCTGAAGTCAGGAGGACCTGGTTCAAATCTAGGCTCAGACACTTAACACTTCCTAGCTGTGTGATCCTGGGCAAGTCACTTAACCCCAATTACCTCAGCAAAAAAAAAAAAAAGGGGGGGGGAAGAGGGACTTGTGCCTTAGGATATAGTCAGACGTACTACTTTAACATGAACCCTAGAAGTCTGGTGGAAAAAGACAAGAAAACGTGTCATACCATGATGAGTGCAGTGTCATTGAAGCCCTCTGCAATTCTGGAGGCTACCTTCTCAGCAACCTGGTTTGGACTGTAGAAGAAAAACATAGATATGGTCAAAATGGGTTCATGATCTAGACATAAAGAATGATATTATAAACAAATTAGAAGAACATAGGATGCTTCACTTCCTCGGACCTGTGGAGGAAGAAGGAATTTGGGACCAAAGAAGAACTATAGATCATTATTAATTAAATAATTAAAAAGTTTTTGTGCAAACAAAACAAATGCCGACAAAATAAGAAGGAAAGCAATAAACTGGGGAAACATTTTTACATTCAAAGTTTATGACAAAGGCCTCATTTCTAAAATACATAGAGAATTGACTCAAATTTATAAGAATTCAAGCCATTCTCCAATTGATAAATGGTCAAAGGATATGAACAGACAATTTTCAGATGAAGAAATTGAAACTATTTCTAGTCATATGAAAAGGTGCTACAGATCACTATTGATCAGAGAAATGCAAATTAAGACAACTCTGAGATACCGCTACACACTGTCAGATTGGCTAAGATGATAAGAAAAGATAATGACAAATGTTGAAGGGGATATGGGAAAACTGGGACACTGATACATTGTTGGTGGAACTGTGAACGGATCCAGACATTCTGGAGAGCAATTTGGAACTATGCTCAAAGAGTTATCAAACTGTGCATACCCTTTGACCCAGCAGTGTTTCTATTGGGCTTATATCCCAAAGAAATCTTAAAGGAAGGAAAGAGACCTACATGTGCAAAAATGTTTATGGCAAGAAACTGGAAACTGAATGGATGTCCATGAATTGGAGGATGGCTGAATAAATTATGGTATATGAATGTTTTGTTCTGTAAGAAACAACTAACAAAATGATTTCAGAGAGGCCTGGAGAGACCTACATGAACTGAAGCTAAGTGAAATGAGCAGAACCAGGAGATCATTATACACGGCAACAAGATTATACGATGATCAATTCTGATGGACAAGAATCTTCAACAATTGAGGTTCTCTTCAACAATGCAATGATTCAAACCAGTTCCTATTGTTCATCGATGAAGACAGTCATATACATCCAGAGAGAAGCCTGAGGGAACTGAGTGTGGACCACAACACAGCATTTTAATGCTTTCTGTGAATGTTTGCTTGCATTTTGTTTTCCTTCTTAGGTTGTTTTGTTTTTCCCCCTCTTTCTAGATCTGATTTTTCTTGTGCAGCAAGATAACTTTATAGATATGTATACACATATTTAACATGTATTAAGACTACCTGCCATCTAGGGGAGGGGTGGGGGAAAGGAGGCAAAAATTTGGAACAGAAAATTTTGCAAATGTCAATGTAGAAAAATTACTTATGTTCTGTAAATAAAAAGCTTTAATGAACAAAACAACAACAACAAAAAAACCCAAATCATTTCCAATTAGTTTGTGTTTGGCTGTTAAGAAGTGACATACATCAGGGCAGCTAATTGGTGCAATGAATAGAGCACCAGCGCTGAAGTCAGGAGCACCTGAGTTCAAATCTGGCCTCAGACACTTAACACTTCCTAGCTGTGTGACCCTGGGCAAGTCACTTAACCTCAATTGCCTCAAAAAAAAAAAAAAAAAAAAGAAAAGAAAAAGTGACATACAGAAATAAAATCACAGAGTAAAATATTTTTGATCTGGGCCAAATTGTATTCACTTTCTGACACTTTTTGGAAATGGAAACTTAAATCTTGGTGTTGACTGCATACATGGAAATGGAAAGGAAAAATCAAATCTGAGAGCACTGCTGAGGCAGAGCCAGTAGGCCTGGGGAAATAAACAGGAGGATGACAGTATCAAATAATTCCAAGATTTCAAGGCTGAGGAAATTAGAACTGTAGGGAAAGTGTGAAAGAAACTTTACAAAAGGGAGTGTGCATATGTAGAGATAATGAGTACAATTTTCATGTTTGATTTTAGGCGCTGCTGAGATGTCGCAGGGGATAATATGGATGCTCACTCATTTAACAAATGTCTACTTAGTACTTTCTATGTCTAGTGCACTTCTGGAAAAACAGACCTGGAAGGAGGGTACATGGATACACATGAATAGAGTTCTAAACCTAAATTCAGGAAGCTGTTCAATCGTGTCTGACTCCTTGTAACTCCAGAGATCACAATGCACCAATGCTGGTCCATGAGGTTTTCTTAGCAAGGATAATGGAGCACTTTGACATTTTCTTCTCCAGGGCAAAGAGAAGTAAAATGACTTGTGCAGGATCACACAGCTAGTAAGTATCTGAAGCCAAGTTAGAATTTGGATCACTCCATTGAGCAAGGCAGCTGTCTCCAAACTCAAGAAGATCTGGTTTTAATGAGTCTGAGATGCTTCCAAGCTGGGTGACTTTCAGTCATCTGCCTCAGTTTCCTCAGGTATAAAATGGGAATCACAATCCCTACCTCCTTGAGCTATCGTCAGGAAAAAGTGAGTTAATATTGAGAAAGAGCTTTACAAATATTAAAATACTACATACATAAATCTATAAATTATTAGTGTTATTAGTAGAAGTAGTTCTTAAACAGTGAATGAAATGTACTAAGGAGAGAATAAAGGTCGAAGGGAAAAAAGTCATTAAGAGATTTGTAACTAGAAATGAGAAAGAACCATCTAAGGAGTTTGCAGTCACAGAGATCAGCTGATCTCTGCCCAGACTTGGTTTCCATGGAAACAAAGAAGTCATTGAAACAGTTTTCAAGGGTTGAGGTGGTCAACAATAGCAAATGTTTTTTAATAGGATAAAATGCCTTAAACATCATTTTTGGGGGAATATTTTGCATCCTTACACTGATTCAAGGTAATTATTTAGAAAAAAAATATATAAATTTTTAGTACTTTTCCCATACTGTAAGTTGGTTTTTATAAATGAAAAACTCATGGAAAGATTGTTGATGGGATCTAATCACAAAAGGCATTAGCCTTAAAGCAATAAGCCCATCCTGATCACTTGTTCAGGATGTTTCAATTCCAGATCTTTGAAAGCAAAGCATATCATTACTGCTTATCTTCCCTGGGAAAATATGAATTAAACACATATTAATTTAGGAAAAAATTAGTTCTACTCGATATGATAGCCTGAGAGGTCATTTTTATCTATATTACCAGATATTCAAACTTCATTAGCAATGCCACAAGATAAAATTCTTTACTTTGCCTTTCATGTCAAGCTTAAAGAAAATCACCAGAGGATGATCTTAGGAAAAAAATACACAGATTTCCAACAGGGCTCAAACCCAAGGTCTTCTTAACTTAGAATAGAGAATAGAGAGAAGGTGAAGCAGCAGGGACTTTCTGTGCCTCCAGGGAAATTTTGTGGTAGTATGTTCACTGAAGTGAATTTCTCAATCATGAATTAAAATCCAACACAAAACATGGATTCTAAAATTACATAGAGAATTTCTTTCTGAATTGTTCATGTGATCAACATTAATGTGAACTGAGAAATAAATTGTATTAGTTTTGGGAAAATTGTTGGATTAAAGGAGAAATCTTTGATATACAGATTTCATATGTTGGCACTACAAAAACAAACAAATTTATCAGGAACTAGTCCTTCTGCCAGAGATGATATACTTAATGATGTTTTGTGGCATATTACAAAGTGGGTAACGGAAAATTTCCATGGACATACCTGGCATCCTTTACACGTTCATTAGCTTGATAATACCCAGCAATCACATAGCTATTATCTTTGCACCACGAATCAATCTGAAATAGGGGAAAAAAAAAAAAAATCAGAAAAATATCAATGATTTTTTCTGGAAACATAAATCACAAATAATCTTTGGTTACTCCTTTCTTTCAAGCCTTGTTGTTCTGTTCACCAGATAAAGGTAAAATTAGATTTGGTTTACCACAAAGGAGGACTTAGCTTACTTTCTTTCTACTATGTGGATGGTTAAGTGTGAAGTATGATAATGCTCTGTCCCTCCCCCATCAGAGGACCTCCTGAAATAGCCAGAAGAGGCAGGGCTAGAATTGTAATGTAATACATAATTATTTTCCCTTATTAAAACAGATTTAGTTTTTGATTGGCATAATTCCATTACAATATATTTCACAGTGGAAGTAAAAGTTACTTTATTATAGCGAAATGTTAATACAGTACTAAAAATAGAATTCTAAATCTGCAAGAATTATAGATGAAATAGAACTGATATCTTTGCCTTTGCTATTTAAACATCACCTTTACTTTCTTCTACCTTCAGACTCCCGAACCTTAGTTTGAATTCCATCACTACAACCACTTCCAGAGTGGCTTAATTAAAATAGTTGAAATGGGAAGGGAAGATGGAAATATCATTCTGATAACATTCACTTCAGGACTTTGCTAATAATACTGCTGTTATTCATATATGAAGAAATCCCTCCCATTAATAAGCTTTGTCTTTTGAGCTGTTTTTCAGTGAATGGTGATAGAATGGCACAAATCTCTCAACACTGTTTCCTTTATAACTAATTTCATACAACATAATATAATTAATTTATGACCCTAGAACAAAGTTAACTACCTCACCCAAGAAATGAAACCAAAATTGTAGAGTCTCATGAGCATAAGAATGACCACAGTGGGTTAGAATCACAATGATCTTAATGTTCCTTAATAGCCAGTATTTTTTTACTTTGGTAAGTTTTGATGGATTTTTATCAACTATTAATTTATTTAGACTTTTTCTAAAGTTACTCCACTAAAAACTACTTAAGTATCTTTTCTTGGCAACTAGTTTCTTGAAGACTATGTATGGCAGCAGAATGTCAACTCTGGCAGATCCATCCTAAGCCTGTTTTCTAACCACCAGACTGCCCAAATGTCCAACCTATGGCAGAACATTCCAATCTAGTATTGATCATATCAACAAGTTGAACAAACTGTAACTCTACTCTAACATGATATCATATTAGTTCTTTTCAAGAATGAAGGACAGACAACAACCAAACCTGGCTCTCTTTTTATTATATACCATTTCTTAGTCCAATAAGATCCACAAAATAATTTACTTCAAAAGATGTGTGATTTCAATGATCTTTCACGGATCTACTCTTACCAATATAGATACTCCAATAATTATTTAACACATGGTTTCAATAGTTGCCATGTGCCTCAATAAATATTACATACACAATATCACTTGACTGTATTTGTAAAGAAGCACTCTAAATTTTGCTAGGATGGTTTTTGGATATCTGACCTAAAGGTCTTATCATGGGTCAGTACCTTAAACTTTTTTAGTTTAGCATACCTTGATAGGGTTTGTGTTCCCTGGGGAAAAGTCTTTGATAAGCTAGGGTCACCTCTAGATCACTAGGAAGCAATGGACTAGGCAACCCTGGAAAAGAATGAAATGGAACACTAACTGTATGCTTAGATAGTTTTGCTCCATTTTACTACTTCATTTCAGCTCTCAGTGGACATATGCTTATTACTCATGGTATGATAATATACTTCTACTTTTCCTAAGTTTCTATCTTCCAAGCCTCAATAATTACACCTAGAATTGATCATTTGGGGTCAAACCCTAGCTCAGCTACTCTCTATGTGACCTTCCTTCCCAAACTTCCCTTTTTCTGTTTAGGGTACCGTTATCCTTGTAGTTATTCAGATTCTAGCCTTGGAGCCATTCTTGATTCTTCCCTTTCTTTTACCCCTCTCTCAACCAACCATTTTCTAAATCTTGTCAAATCTATCTCCACAAAATATTTTGTGACCATTCCCTTTTCTCTAACCATACAACTACTATACTAAATGAGATCCTTGTCTTTCTTTTAAAAATTTTCTATAAAACATTTAAATTTATTTAATTAAATACTTACCAATAACATCAAAAAAATTTTTGAACTCCAATTTCTCTCCCTCCTTCCTTCCCCTTCCCCACTCCTCTATAGTCTTTCACCTGAAACTATTACTATAGTCTTACTGGACTTCCTTGCCTTAGATCTTTCCTCTTTCATATACATCCACTTAATCAACAAGTATTATTAAGCTCTAAGTATATGCCAAGAACTCTGCTAAACAGTGGGTATACAAAGAAAGACAAACACAATAGCTCTTAAAAATAATCTTAAATCCTTTGCTAAGATTCTTCTGTGGCTCCAATGCTCAGTCAAATTGCCTACTAGTTGGTCCTTCAACTTTCTCATCAGTGTAGTTAGTTTGTACATTTTGCCTTCCATGCCCTCTCCTTAAAACCACTTCATGGAATCTATTTTCCCTAAAGGCTCAATTCACCTATCATTTACTTTGTAAGGTCTTTTCATTTCCTCCAACTCTAGTTGAGCCTTAAGTTTTAAAATGGCAAGGTTGTGTGTGTGTGTGTGTGTGTGTGTGTGTGTGTGTGTATTCCCAATACCTAGCAAAATATTCTACACAATGACAGTTGCTCAAATGACCATAAAGGGATTTGGGCTATCTTTCTTAATTCTTATGTTTGTTCCATTCATGACAACAGACATTTTGGCTACAACTCTAAAATTAAAGAGCCATTAAAAAAAAAATTCATATAACAATATTACTTATTTCTTTTATGTTAGCTGTTTTCCTCTCAGTTTTTGAGATTCAGAAATTAAAACTCTGAATATCATTCTAAGTTTGAACAGATCATACAAAAATAGGATGTAAAATTTTGTTTCTATATTCTTCTTGATAGGTCTTTAGAGATCAGTCTGAGATGACATATTCCTTTCCTCAATTTTTCTTCCTTTAAGCTCAATTCAAGTAAGGACTACATCCCCAGTAACTGCCTCATAGCAGGAGAATAATAAATATTTGTTGACTGAGAAATACACACACAGTCTTCCCCATTTGAATGTATGCAACTTGAAGACAGATATTATTTATATTTTTTGTCTGGCATATACTAAGCACTTAATAAATGTTTGCAGATTTACCGACTGACAAATATTTTGCCTTATTTTTTCCTAAATACCTTACCTGTCCCAAAGTTCTACTCTGATGGTTCGTGGTAGCATGGAAACGACAGAATACAAATTTTGATAGGTCCTATCAAACTGGAAAGGATATTATAGACCTAGGCACAAATACTATTATCTGGACCCAAAAAACCAACCTAGCTAAGCCTAGAGAGATTCATTAAACTAGCCACAGTGTGATTTTTCTTCTTCCACAGCAATTCTCTCAAAGCCATTTATTAAAGCATAGATGGGTTAAGGCTGGTGTTGGTAGAGATAGGAACCAGTGAAGAAACCCAGATTTTTGAAGTATTAATTTAACATGTGCAACTTATAAAGTACCTATTACATGGCTAAATACAAGTATTTAACAAAGTATTTGTTAAATTTGCTAAAAGGAATTTATAATAAAAATAATCCTATACATTATATATATAAAATAAACTAAATAAAAAATAATTCTAGGGGCAGCTAGGTGGCGCAGCCACCAGCCCTGAAGTCAAGAGGACCTGAGTTCAAATCAGAACTCAGACACTTAACATTTCCTAGCTGTGTGACTGAGCAAGTCACTTAATCCCAATTGCCTCAGCAAATAGTAATAATAATAATAATGATTATGATGATGATGATAATAATAATAATAATAATAATAATAAAACCATGAACATGGTGCATATATCAAGGCACAGAAAGAGTTTTTATAGAATACTTCTTTGTAATGGTACTTGGCATAAAGGGGTTTATATTCTCCTGAAGCCTTAAGTTCAAATTTTACTACCATAAACTCTAGAGGTTCTATTAGATTTTACCAAAAGAGAATTTCATTCTATCCATCAGTGTTCCACGTTGGACCATTTTTGGAAATCCTTTTGTTAGTGTTTTGATCTTTACGTCAAAATTAGTTTGCATGGCAGTTGATTGTAGGGGAAGACAGTCAAAAATATGCTGGGTGAGTAAACTCCAGACAGGTATAAAAATTGGTTGTGTTTTATAAACATATGATCAATTAACTATATAAGTTCATAAAAGCATAAATATGTATATAATCAACAAGCAATACTGATTATATTAGCTAGGGGGAAGTATGGAAGATGGGAATTGAAGGTATGAACAGAGGCTTGGAATTACTCTGGAATTTTTTTTTTTGTGGAGAAGTCAGTTTTGAAGAATATAATGTAGTTTACATTTTGTACAGAAATAGAAAGTAGATATGATCAGCTGGGGCAGAGAATAAAAGCTCATATATAGAAAATGTGCACATTTAGGTAGGGAGGAATCACTGTATAATTCTGAAAAGCCACAATGAGTGTCAAGAGAATGAGTGGTGGTAGCATAGCCAAAGTATAGCTCTTCCACTCCCTTGATAGTAAGATCAACAGTTACATTACAAAGCAAAAGAATGGAGAACTCATCTGATCCCTGAATGGCTTGATATTTACTCTCTCAAGGCACCTACCCAAGGGGAGAGATCCACATTATTTACCTGGTTGCTATAACTCCTTCTAACCCCGTGAATGCTTAATGATAATACAGATATAATCTGCCTAACACTGTTCATTTGTTTCATGAAAACAGGACATTAGTGAAACGATGTTACAAAGACAGTTTTACAGGAACAAAGTTATAAATGGAAGATACCTTCTTAGGTGATTAAAATGTGGGCTACATAAGCTTTTAGGGACCTTGAAGAAAGAATATAACAGTAATAAAATGCCAGGCTGAGTTGAAAAAAGGAGGAAGATCTGGCTGGAGTCGGAATGCCAGTGTGAACTGGTCTTGGATAATGATCGGATGAATTTGTATCAGGGTTTTGCAAAACTGCAAAACATCATTGCAAAAGGGGATGCCACACTCTTATTTTACCTGTGCATACTGGCTCATGTTCAGTTCAAGCCTTCTTCTTACTACAAGAAAAGCATAATACCTTTAAAGGTATTGCCTTTCTGCATACAATTAAAGAAACCACTACTCTTATCATTTGGCAATATAAAATTCTCCCTTCCTGTCAAAGAAATCTATGATATTTGTTTTTTTATAGCACCTTACTGATTAATACCGGAACGTCTGATTTGACATGGGGATCACAGGGTCATAGATTTTGGAACTGGGAGTTGAACTTTTTTTGGTCATCTAGTTCAACTCCACCATTCTACAGATGGACAAAATGAAAACTTCAGATGACATAAGTAGTGGTTACTGGCCACTGAAATAAATGAAAAGGGGTAAGGGAAAGGGGATGCCATACTGAAGGCAAGCAGTTCCCAACGGGCAGAGCATTTTAGAAGTGAATGAAAGGAAAGGGCCATGTGAATGACATGGAGAAAAGAAACGAGAATAGGAAATGCTGGGCTCAAGACAGGTAGGCTTTATCAACACAGTATACTGAAGGTGAATGAAGGTCAGGAAAGGAGCAAGAGGCCTAGGCATGGGGCAAAAGGGATGGAAGAAGACCAAGGGGACAACTTTGAAAGCAGGGTAGAAAGAAAGTAAAGGCTACACTGAAATCAGGCCAAGAGGCATTTGAGGAGATTATAATGGTGGAAGCAGACAGATTTAGTGGCATGGACTTGCACACTTAGAAAATCTGCCTATAAATATTATATGGATTTCTGTCACTGGGGTATAATACCTGCTCTACCTATCTCATAGAGATCACAGATGTAAAAGTACTTCGAAAAGTTAAAAAAAAAACACCACCACATAAAATGAAAGTCATTAAAAAAATATAATAATAGAATACTTTGCAAAAATAAGTCTCAAATAATGACCTTTGGTTAGCTAAATATTAAATCAATCTCTTCCATTTAGCAAAATAATTACAATACTAAACTCTATAAATAGAAGAAAGCCATGAGAATAATCCTTCATTTGTAGGGGTTATCATGGATTTAGATGTTTTATTAAAATTATATCTTCCACTGTTGCATTATACTATAAAGCTAAATTGTTATCCAATCATAAATTTTCAGGGCTTTAGTCCACTATGTTTTTCACTGCTTTCAGGTTAAAATTTCAGCATTTAAGTTAAAATTCAAAATACATATTTTCTTCTTAGAAATGCTTTACTTTAAAAAAAGTTATTTTTATTCTGAACTTAAACACCAAATAAAGTGGGAACACCCCTACACACTGTGGAAAGAGAGAGAAGGGGGGGAGGAAAGAGAGAGAAACAGAGAAATTGCTCATACAACTTTCACAGTATATATTATGGTTAGTGCTATGAGAGCTAAATGAAAATAGATGATAAAACACAGGAAAAATCATTTCAGCAAACTAAAAATGTCATATACCTTGCTTTGGACACTGGTAAATGACCTAGATGTGGAATGATTAGAATGAGATCTTAGGAGTCAGACCAAAGTGCAGAATTAAAATCCTACTTCATATATGTACAGTCTTTGTGATGAAAGACAAGTAATTTAACTGTTCTCAGCTTCAATTTTCTCATCTGGAAAGGATAGTCATATCTAGAGTACTTATCTCACAGGGTTACTGTGTGTGTGTGTATACATAGCATTTTGCACACCTTGAAGTTCAACACAGAAATGTCAGTTACTGTTATTACTGGCAAGTTGATATACTTTGTTTTTTTCAAAAAGGTATAAGGACAACTAAAAACTTAAGTAACATTTATGTATAAAAATATTTTACAAACATGATTTACTCTCACACCATTTGTGTGTGTGTGTGTGTGTGTGTGTGTGTGTGTGGTGTGGTGTGTGTGTGTGTGTGTGTGTAGAAAAATAGGATAATAGGATCATTGAACAAAAGCTGGAAGGGACCTAGGAATTAGTCCAGCCCTTTCATTTTACAAATGAGGAAACTGAGGCCCCAGGAAGGTCAGTGCTTTGCCCAGATTAATAGTTAGTAATAGAGTAGTAATAGAAAAACCCAGGTTTTTCTAAATCCAGGTCATGATTTAACCATTAATGCAGACTTCCCACAATGACGTTGAGAAATCTTAGGATTCTCAATTCTCAAAAATTAGGAACTGTTTAATACTAGGAAACATACTCAAAAAGCAAAGTATTGATGAATTAGCTTAGCTCTAACAGTTGTTCAAAATTAGGAAGTCTCCTTCATTAAGATTAAGATCTGTTTGTTTCTGGCCCTGAAGCTTTTTTTTTTTTAAACTAGACTCCAAAAGTTACTAAGGAGACTTCTGAAATGATAAATGACTAGATAATTGAGAAATATATTTATTTTCTTTGGAGGGGTATAAACAAAAAGGGAGGGAACTTGTTTAAACAAATTAAGCTCCAGAAACTCAACAGAGCTTTTGTTAAATTGTTACTAAATGTGATTCAAAGCAAAAAGGTCTTCCAGGCTTATTCCAGCTTCTTCAGGCTAGCTCTCTATACACTATACCATGCTGCCTCTCAAAAATTACTTTCTAACTTATTTGTATCCATGACCTTTTCCTAAGTATCGGAAATATGAAAATTTACATCCCAGATTTAAGAGCTCTAAGAATCCTATTCCAACCAAAACATGATGGAACAAATCTATTAACAAAACTGAGATTGGGAGAAGGGAAGTGATTTGGGCAATGTCCTAGAAAGCTAATAAGGGATATAGGATTGGTCTCAGGTCAGACTCCAAATCTAGCCCTGACCAGAACTACTCTCCTTACACTAAAATCTTAAACTCTATGATGGATTTTGGAAAGCTTAAAAAAATAAGCCTCTGGGCAATGATAGTTTTGATAATTATTAAAATAAACTTTTAAGTCAGTGATAATAGAATGAAATATTTAAAGCACAACCCAACTCCTTTTACAGTCTTATATATAGAAGGTTTTCCAATTGGCAAGTGTAGTCTGTTCCATAATTTTAAGAAATTCTTTTAAATCTTCATTGATAATTAACTTATACCATTTGAAATCAGAAAGACATCTCCAGATTAATGTTACCAAATCCACTAAAGAGTGGCCCCAATTATCAAAAAGCATAAATTATGAGGATTATTTTTAACATAAAAAAATGGAAAGAACACACACTTTAGTGCAGAGAAATCAGGATCTAAATGGTGATGTCAGGTGCACACAGTGCCTAGGACAATCCCCAAATCACTGACCACCTTCAATCTGTCCTTCCGGCATGGGCCTCTTTAGGCAGTATCCAGGAAGGGTGATCATTCATTCTGGCTAATTGAGGGGGAGCTCAGCAAGGGGCAGGAAGAGTCTGTCACTAATCCTAGGATCTCACCGGGAAAGCCCGTTTCCCTTCCCATGCCCAAGCTAGACGGGTGGGCGCCCCTCCCTCCCCAAGAGGTAGGGACCCTCTGATTCCTCTCAGCTTCCCTGCATGGGGGACCTCCAGGCCGCGACTGCTCCTCGTTCCCGGGGCCATTCAGAGGGGCAGAGCCAAGTTCGAGCCCCGGGCCTTAAGACCCTAAGCGCCCGGAGACGCCAACCTCTAGACCACCACACTCCAAATTACGGTATCATTAATCACTGCTCTGAGCTCGCCACCCAGGCTTAATGAGTTTCTACTTTTAAAAAGCATAATTACAGCCACTATTAAAAGCCGGGGAGGACTTGAATCGGTCTCTACTTGACCTCAGGACCTCTAAGCTCCGCCCTCTCACTGTCCCGAAATGTAGGGGCCAAGTTGGGGTCCCCGCTGGGCTGGGATGCAAACCTCCCCATCTAGCTATCCCCCAAGGCGAATCCCTCCCTTCCCCCCGGGTCCCGCGGGCGCTCACCAAGGTGAGGGCCACCTCGAGCATGGGGGCCAGCGCCAGCGTGCCGTGGAAGAGAGGGATACAATCCACAAAGAGGGTCTGGTGCGGATGGAGGCCCCCGTGCGCCGGCTGCTCCTTACGAGGCTTCTGCTTCTCGGCTACCAGTAGCCCGTTGACGGCGCAGTGGGGATACTTGGCCCCGTGCAGCACCATCTTGCAGTAGGCCTGGGTGGTCAGCTTCACGCCGGGCATGGTGAGGCCCGGGCCCGAGGTCCGCGACGAAGGCAGCCGGGCAGCCTCCCAGACCCGGCGCGGCCCCTCACCATAGACGCTCGGGTTCTGCGGCCCGGCCTGGCACCCAGACGTCCGCCGTCTCTTCTAGTCTGCTGGGGTCGGCCGGGCCTCTGGTCGTCAGCTCCAGTCCAAGAGTCGAAAAGCGCCGGCACCCGCAGCCCACTCGGGAGGCCGACAGCGGCCTGGCTCCTCCGGGGGGACCTGCCGCAAAGCCGCGCCAGTCGTAAAGCTGCCCCGCAGCCACTCTTCGCGACAGCGAGATCGCTCCAGCCCCTCCTTCCCCCTCTCGAGGCAAGTAGGGGCTGTGGGCGGGGCTTGGCGCGCCGGGTCCTCCGTCATCCCTAGAGCCTGCGCAGCGTCACGGCCTCCCTCTTCCGGTCTCGCGCTGCCGCAGTGTGGAGGGCTGTAGTGAGCTGCAGTAGCGGCGGCGCCTCGGGCGGCAGGTGAGACGGTGGCTGCGGCAACTCGGACGAGCCCCGCCGCTCTCCGGCGGCTGGCGGGAAGGCGGTCGAGCTCTCCGCCACGTCCGGATCCGGGGCTCGGGGAAAGGGAGGATGAGATGCCAAGGCCCTTTCCAGCTCAGGGTGACATTGAAGGGCGGTGGGCCTCCGGGGAGCAGGCCCCGGGAAGGCGGCGCGGCCTGCCGACCTCTCCTCGGGGCGGCCCAGGCCTGAGGAGAATTCTGAGACCCAAGCGGGTGCGGTGCTAGATTTTGGCCCGCCCGAGGCCGGGGGTTCGGGTGTCAGCGCCGCAGTTTGTCATCTCTGACCTTGGGCGGGAGGCGGCTCGGCCTTGATGGCTGCGGGCTTTGTCTTTCCTGCCTGTCCAGCTGAGGGCGGGAGCACCTGGGCACCAAAAGCAAAAGGAAACGGAATTTGCAGCAGAGGGACTCGGGTTCGAGTCCCATCGAAGTAGTCTCGTGGGTGACCTTGGGCAGGTTATCGCCCCTCCCTCCCTGTCAAGTGAAGGGTCACTGTCTTTAGGAAGTGACTGTGCTGTTTCTTTTCTTCCTCTTTTGTTTTGGGGAAATCTAGACATTGCTCAGCTCCAGGAAAAGCTGCTGTCAAGCTCTTAACTGCAAAGGCCTAGTATCTAAAGCATCCTCTTTCCCTCCCCTCCCCCCAAATCTGTGGCTGCCCTCATTCCTCCTGATCCTTGTTATTTCGAGAGAAGGGATACGGGGAGATCTGGGGGGAAGGGAGGGGAAGAAAGGACCCCAGACTTCGGGCCCTGCTTATTAATGCAAACCCCAAACTCTTCCTGGTGTGATTTTACTACTGAGAGTGCATTTTGGGAGGGGCTTTTAATTCATAAAAAGGATTGTGGGGTGCTGATTATATAGTGGTTGCTTTGAGCCTGCAGATATATAAATTGTCTAAATCTACCCATTGACTGTTGCTTAGTAAATCGACAGGGTTGGGTCCAATCTAGACTAGGCCAATAGATTTGTGACCTTGGGCTAATCCCTTCCTGAAAAGGGGTGGGGGTGTGGGGGGCAGAGGCTAGGCTATAGTTTGCTTGAAAGTAAATAAGGATGGATTCTAGGCTTTTTTTATGATTGCATTTTATGACCCTAGATTCTTGCCTTCTTTAAGTAGTGGCTCATTTTTTACCTTATTTAATAATTTGGGCATGATATGATTTATTGATTGAGGGGATGGTAGAGATCTAGGCCAAACAAACCCTCATTTTTCTTATGTGGAAGATGCATCCCTGGCTGGGTAAAATGACTTTTCTAAGGTCATATCCAAACCTAGGTAAAGTCTTTTAGTCCTAAATTCATATGTACTTCTCAGGTCACCTCATAGAAAGTGTTTTTCAAATGCTTAACCTTATTTTGGGCAGTTTTTCAATCAAGAATGAGATGCCTATAGGCTTTTTATTACTTTCAGAGTAGCATTGTTATTACTACACATTTGAATTCAATTTGAAACAAATTTTGTATTCTTTTTTAACAGAATGTTGGCTACCAGGGTGTTTGGCCTTGTTGGAAGGCGGGCTATTTCCACCTCAGCCTGTGTCCGGTCTCATGGTATATATTTTTCCCTTTTTAAACTATTTGCAAATGTTTCGATAAAATGTTGTGAGGTAACAATTGGTACTGAATGTAAGTTCTAACATCTGCTCTTTTGTTCTCCCTGGTCCCTATCCTCCATCCTCTGTTCAGATCCTGTGCATCTTAGATCAAATGGGCCTCCATAGAAAGCCTTTCTTTGGGAATGTTCAGATTGCTCTGAAATCAATGAGGAAATTTACTCACATATTGAGTGTTAGAGTACAAAAACTTAAATATGCCTGTTCTCTAACTTGGGGAAATTTTTATATACAAATACAGTTAAAGGAGGCAATAATAGCTGAGAGGATTAGGAAAAAGTATTTAGAGGTAAACGAGCTGAAGTGACAAGGAAATGACTTGGACATAAAGAGCAAGTTCATTTGAGGTATCTGACAGATATATAGTTACCTGTGAGCAACAGAAAAGATGCCAGTTTTGCTGGATTGAAGAGTGAAGGGAAGTAATGTATTATACAACTGGAAAGGTATTTTAGATTTTTTAATTTTAAAATTTCTTTATTATGTAGGGGAGATTTTATTTTTTTTACTTTTTAAAGCACAGATACTTTTCTTTTTTTCCAATTGTAAATGTTGTGCCCTCTTTTCTTCACCCAATGAGAAAGTAAGAAAAGCAAAACATTACAATTATGTATAGTCATGAAAAATGAATTTCTGTATTTAACATGTTCTTTCTGCCTTACCCTTCTCCAATCTCCCCCTCCCCCCCAAAAAAAAATAAAAAGAGAAAGAAAAGATATCTTTCAATATGTATTCTCTATCAGTTCTCTATCTGTAAGTGAATGATATGTTACATCATACATCATGAATCTTAAGTTAAGGACTATCTCAGAATAGCCAAAGGAATGTAGGAAAGCGTGAATGAAAACATAATCCAGTGACAGAAATATCTTTTTCTTTCCCCAATGATGGGAAAGTATGAATGAAAACATAGTCCAGTGACAGAAATATCTTTTTCTTTCCCCTCTATTGGTTTTAGTTTTATTCTAATACATATGGGAGTTTTCTGGTTAGATTTCATTTACTTATTTTTCCTCTCCATCTCCTGCCTCTATTATAATAAGCAGGCGTTGTGAAGACTGAAGATTACACTCTTCCGAGTTATGTTGATCGTCGTGATTATCCCCTGCCGGATGTGGCTCATGTCAAGAACCTTTCTTCCAGCCAGAAGGCTTTAAAAGAGAAGGAAAAGCAACCATGGAATAGATTATCTAATGAAGAAAAAGTCGAATGTGCGTATTTAATCAATAATAAAAATTTATTTATTAAACACCAATTATTATATGCCAGACATTGTAAGCACTGGGGATACAAAGGCAAAAAGACAGTCCCTGTCCCTAGGGAACTCAAAATCTAACGGGGAAGACAGTGAGCTGCCAAATACAAGCTATATAAAAGATACATAGAAAGTAATTAGCAGAGGGAAGACATGAAATTTAAGAGAGATAGGGAAAAGTTTCCTGTAGAAAGTTAAGGATTTAAGATGAAGGGTTGAAGGAAACCTAAAGGCAGAGATGATCAGGGAGAGCAGGCATGGGGGACAGCCAGAGAAGGTGGTCTAAGTCACAATTTGTAGTTTCTTGTTTGAGGGACAGCTGGGAAGCTGGCCAGTGTCATTGGATCAGAGATCTTGTTCAATATAAGAAGACTGGAGTGTGGGTAGGAGGGTAGGTAATATACTCGTTAAGAAGAGCTTTTAGCACTAAGGTCTACTCATTTGGGTGATTGCTACTTTTACTCTCTTACTTCAATATCTCTCTAATCTGTGTTTTTGGTCTTCATAGCACCATTTTTGTTACACAAGCAGAGCATCTTTGTGAATGATCTTATAAACCAAAATAATAAATCATCTACCCTAGGAAAGGTCACAGGTTTATAGAGAAAGTCTATAAAGTCATACTAATGATCCTTCATCATCCCTAATATTCCACTATGCTAAGAATTTAGATAGTGTCTAGTTCTTACTAGGTATGGATCAGTTCTTTATATTTTTGATAACTACGGTGTGAGAAATACTAACTCAAGTGGTATTACAGAAGTGTATTTCAGAGCCTTCCAAAATATTTCACTATTGTCCTCAATATGGATAATTGACAGTTGATTATAAAAGGTTGAGGGAGAAGTAGTTGAAATGATTCTAAAGCCTTGTAGCCTGAATGGATTAGCTTTAAGAAAAGTTCCCTCTATAATTTTTCAAATCTGTTTTTAATGTGGAAACTTGCTGCCCTTTCTCCTTTTCTACACTGAAGGCATGCTTTGTAGTTTGTGTTTTAAGGAAATAGAAATCTTTTAGTCTTAGCTGCTAGTTTGTGTGTTCTAGCATTTTCCCCCCAGAAGGAGGGGTTGTAAACCACTCTTCCCCACCTCCCAGTTTGTTACTGATTTCATAGGCCTGAGAATTTAGTCACTTATTCTTATTGTACAAGCAAGGTTTTGTGGACTTTTTTTTTCAGTGTGCATATACCCTTTATAAAACATTAATATCAGACTTGATAGAAGGTCTTCTTGAGTTGCCATTGCTGCAAAAATTCACTCTGTGAGCAGACTGGTGATAAGTCTCTCCTAAATTAAACTGAACTAGTCTTCAGCTTGATATGAGCTATGATAGTTTCTAATCTGTTGTTCTAACCTTTGAAAACCTCAATCTTTGGCTACATATAATTTTACTATTTGAAAGCAAATTTGGATACTGAGGTGAATATGTTATTTTATTTTTACATAGAGAATTAACTCTTGGAGGAATATTTGATACCTTTTTTTGTTGGTTGTCAAGTTTTTCATGACCCCCATTTAGGTTTGCAATCAAGTTTTGATCTGGATAGAGCCTTAGTCCCTTCTAGTTAAAAGGATTCAGCTGCCCAAGGCTGTTTTCTGATTCTGGCTCTGCTGTTCACAGTGAAAATAAATAAGCACATCCAGAAGATCTTATGAGCAATTGTGGTTTGTCAGCAATTATAGTGTCCAAGATTCACAACCATCAAGTAGGACCTGGAGAATTTTGGTGTCAGAAAATAGCTACATTGGATATGTTTCATTATTGCCAAAATTCTAGTTTAGCCTGTTCTCTTATTTAATCCTGTACTTAGTTCGATAATTTGAAAATAAGTACAATTATTATTGAGTCATAAAATCTTAAAAAAACAACAACAACAACAGTTTTATTTCTTTTTAGTGTATCATATCAAATTCAATGAGACCTTTGCTAAGATGAATAAACCCTCAAATGAGTGGAAGACAATTATAGGAGCTGCAATGTTCTTCATTGGCTTTAGTGCTTTAATTGTCATGTGGGAGAAACGCTATGGTAAGTAAGGAAATGAAATTTATAACAGATTCTTGGTTTAAAGCAGAAGTATCGCACTTGTTGCCTAAAGTGTGTGTGTGTGTGTGTGTTTGTGTTTGTGTGTACGTTATGACTTAATTTAAATTTGTGGTTTTCTAAGTCAATATATGACCAGAGGAATCTTCCCTTCAGTTTGAAACCAGAGCTCTAGAGCACCCTTAGAGATAGAAACTGAAAAATCTCATTTAACTCATCTTTTAGAAATAATAGTTTACATGGATATAGAACTTTCTAGTTTTATAAAGTACTTGCATATACTTTCACGTTTTTTTCCTCATAACCTTTCATGGTAGGTAGACCAGGAATTATACCCATTTTATGGAGGAGCAAACTGAACTTTAGGGTAACAGAACTCATACTTGAATCCTGCTCTTCTGAATTCAAAATGACTATTTTTTCCCACTATACTGTACTACTGTTGCTGCTAAAGGAGTTGCTTTGTCAATAGGTCATCTCAGTTCATAAATGATCCTTTATCCAGGAGAGGCTAACTATTCCTGTATTCTAGGTGACATTTTTTAGTACTTTTGAGTATTGCAAAGTGCTTTTTTTTTTTCTTTAGAGGATTTGTCTTATCCGTTGTAGGCAACAATGTGTTCCCTAAATAGCAGTGAGCCTTTTTTGGAACCATATTGGAAATTTGACAAATTCTTTTGTCTCAGGAATACGCAGAATAGGTTGTGTTTTAACAGCCAGTGCCAGCTTTGCTTTTGTTCTTTGGGTTAATGCAAGTCCAGAACAATTCCTAATGGTTATATGTAATTTACTTTTTCATCTACATTATGGTATCATTCCTTTGAGCCTCTGAAAAGATTGATGCTCTTTAATTTCTTTTCAACTCTACAGCAGTTTCTCAAAGTTTTTAAGGAATTGAGAAAAGTAAAAATAAACCAAAATATCTGTCCTTGTCTTTAGTGAACAAAGTCAGTATATATATGCCACTTGAGAGGCAGAATTCCCAGAGAACTGGCTGCATATTGCTTCATGGGAGTAGCAATTTAAATTCATTATCAGAACATTCTTTTTCAAACCCCATTTCTATTGTCCGAATGGAGAAGTGAAATCCATCTTTTGGCTTGAAAATTCTTTTTAACTTACAGTTTATGGTCCTCTGCCACACACCTTTTCTGAAGACTGGGTGGCCATGCAGACCCAGAAAATGCTGGACATGAAGGTTGCTCCTATCCAAGGATTCTCTGCCAAGTGGGACTATGAAAAGAAAGAGTGGAAGAAATAGAAGAAATTGGGCATTATGCTTCCTGTTTATTTGAACCTCTTGTTCCTTCATATATGTGTAATCTTGAACATATTTACTGGAATGTTCCATGTAAAACATTAACAGTAAGAATAAACAACTGACTTACTTGAAGATGTAGTGTGATCATTTGAAAATAGCTGGTACCATGTCGTGTTGGTGTCTTTAGTAAATATAAAAATTAAATGCTAAATTAAAAAAGCTTGCTAAGTTAAATAGTAAATGTTTCTATAATTAAATGTCAACTTGAAGCATTTTTACCAGTGAATTTTCTATAGTAGTTTCTTTTTAGTGAAATGTTTCAATCTGGAGCCAAAATCTCAAAAATTAAATTTTGGGTGCACATCCAATTTATTAGAGGATATCTCAGTTGTGTTTTGTTTTGTTTTTTCCCCAGAAAATAAGACATATAAAGTCAGAATATAAAATGTCAAAGTCATTCTTTCTGACTGCAAAAATAAATGATCTTTTTTAAAAGCCCCCCAAAAGATAAGTGACTTGCCTTAAGTCATATGATTTGTTAATGGCAGAATCAAATTCTACAATGTGTTTCAGTCCTACTTTGATGCATCAGACTAACTTCCTTGGATCTCCAGATTTACTCTTTGTAGTTAAAAGTATGGCAACTTAAAACAAATTCTTTTCTCCAACCTCTTTTTGTAAGACTTGAATGAATATGGGAATGTTCATATTAAATAGCAGCTAACAGGCCTATGCAATTGAACTCTTATCTTACCTCAACACTGAAGTCTCATTTAAAAAACTGGCAAAGGAGGGGCAGCTAGTTGCTGAAGTGGATAGCGTACCAGCCCTGAAGTCAGGAGGACCTGAGTTCAAATCTCGCCACTGACACATAACATGTCCTAGCTGTGTGACCCTAGGCAAGTCACTTAACTCCAATTGCCTCAGCAAAAATTGTTACAGGGTTTTGGGAATTTGGGTTAGTATTTCTTTTAGGGGATGGTTGCTGTTTGAGGTGGGAACATGAAGTTGAAGGAAAATTTGTTTTAATTCATTTCTCCCCTTTTAATGCAGTAGTCTCCAAACTCGATTTTTGCAGTTAATTGAGAAATACACATATATTACTTTGTAAATTTTTCATTCAAAGCTTTAACTGAAATATCACTTTTCTGAATATGAGTATGAATTTAAGTAGTTTGCTCTCATAAAGACAAAACAACTCTCCCAAAGAAGCAAATTTTAGTAGAAAATTTTTTAAAATAAAATTTTTGACTTTACTAATAAAGTTATAAACTTCTTTCAGCTTATTCTTTGAAGTACTTAACTATGAGAGAAGCTGTATATTTTGTTATAATATGAAAGAAAGCAGTACTTCTAGTGAACTTTCAAAATAAAGTTGATTGCTTTGTTTTAAAATCTTTTTTATTTTGATTTGTAACCAGTAAATATTTCAATATAGGAAGAATAGGAAAGAAATTATTTAAGAAGATGAACTTGTGTTACATAATGTACTTGTTTAAGAAAAATGTTAAAATTTATAATATAGTAACAATTGGTCTATATAAACTAAGTTGAAACACTACCCATATTTCTCATTAGGTGTGATTGTCTGAAGCAAGTAACATCAGAAATACACAGGAAGTTTTTTCTTCCCTCTAGCACCCCAACATCTAATACTTTTACAATGTACCCCAGATATTTTGAGCAAGTTAATAATAGAGTGAAGAGTCTGGTGCAGTGGGGAGAGCATTAAATTTGGGAGTCAGAATTCAATCGCTGCTTCTCTGGGCTTCCATTTTCTTAGCCATAAAATGAAGGGGTTGAACTCAACCTGAAGTCTCTTCTGACTTGATTTCATTTCCATGTTAGCAAAAGTTACCCCTGGAATGGGGCACATGCTTGGATTGTGAAGAAATTTAAAAACAGTGATGAGTGCAGATGCAAGCTCATTAACTCACTCAATTCCAATCAAAGACAAGCTGTCAAGTAAAAGTGAGATGTCACATACAATGTAGGCTGTCCTGATGAGGCATATGAATGTGAACTTAGTTTCACAGATTGGAAATGTGAGAGGGACATCCCTTGAGTTAGCCTAACTACTTATACCTTTTAGATGTTTTCTTGTAGAAACTCGAGCTCAGAGAGGTTAATTACAAGCTACATTTTAAAAATAGTACTCCTAGACCCTTGTTACACCCTAACCTGAACTGGATAATTAATATTGTCTAAATTCTTATGCATTACAAAATATCTTGGAAATTTCTCTTGTGACTTAGAAAAGACCAGCAAAGGAACAAATCTTTTGTAGCATCATTTTCAGCATATGTAATCAAATAAGCATTTAAGTTTCTGCATCCACTTGTAGAACAAATTAGAAAGGCTTTTAGTTTTCTTAGTTGATTTGCAAAGATTTCATTTTCATGGTATCATTTGAGTCGTTGAAAACTACATATGATTTGCCAAGCATTGTTCCCATCTTGGCCATAGCTGTAGGTTATGCTATAACTTGTATCAAACTTAGTAAATTCTGTCAGCAACCTTATATGATTGATGCAAATAATCCTTTCTGAAATAATAAGGTTTTTGAAAAAGTTTATTTTTACTTATTAAAAAACATTTAGTTCTGGAAAAATCCTCTTGGCAATGTATTTTGCATGTTGACTTATAAGATATTTCAGTTTTTTAGATTTCATGCACTGTAGCTAAAGTATTTATAGAAAGGTTGTCTTTTTCCATTAACAATAATACTTGTGAATCCCAGTAATACAGGGGACATTGTTTTGGCTAGACTTTTAAATTGTGTTTCTGACAATTATACTGTATTGCTTTTACTTACACTAGTTTTAGCTGCAGCAGTGGACTTAATTCAAACCAATAAAATAATAAACTACTGTCAAAGGCCACTTAAGTCTTCATTTCATTTGATTAGTAGAGAAAATGAAATAACTGATATTTGTTGAAAATTTCAAACGATTATAACTTTACTTTGCTGTTGTTCAGTTGTTTTCAGGCATGTTCAGTTCTTCATGACCCCATTTGGAGTTTTCTTGATAAAGATACTGGAATAGTTTGCTATTTCCTTCTCCAAGTCATTTGATCTGTAGATGAGGAAACTGAGACAGTTAAGTGAGTTGCCCAGGGTCACATAGCTAGTAAGTGCCTTTTTCTGTATTTGAACTCAATTCTTGATTTCAGGTTCCTTACTCTCTACTGCTCCATCTAGCTGCCCCATACTATACTAGATAATATTAAACATTCAAGATGTTAAACAACAAATTTTAAAAAATATATGTTAAATGGCTATAAATTTCAAACGATAACTTATTTCAATTTTGAATATCTTGAAAATCAGCACATGTTGTGCTTAACCAAAATGAATGATCTTCAGAATCTTTTAATAGTATTTTATTTTTCCAAATACATGTAATTTTCAACTTTCACCTTTACAAAACTTTTGTTTCAAATTTTTCTTCCTCTTTTTCCTTTCCCCCCTTCCCCAAGATAGCAAGCAATCCAATATAGGTTAAACATGTGCAATTCTTCTAAACGTAATTTCATATTTGTTATGCTGTCCAAGAAAAATCTGTTCAAAAAGGCAAAAGCCACAAGAAAAAACAAGAACAAAAAGATGAAAATATTATGCTTTGATCCACATTCAGTCTCCATAGTTCTCTCTCTGGATGTGGATGGCATTTTCCATCCCAGGTCTATTGGAACTGCCTTGAAACACCATATTGTTAAAACGACCATCACAGCTGATCACATAATCTTGTTCCTCTGTACAATGTTTTCTTGGTTCTGTTCACTTTACTTAGCATTAGTTTATATAAGTCTTTCCAGGCTTTTCTGAAAGCAGCCTGCTTGTTATTTCTTTTCTTTTTTTTTTTTTTTTTTCTTATCTACACAAAAGATATATCAGATAAAGGAAACACAATGTAAGCAAACATCAATCAAGGAGTATGAGAATGTTATGTTGTGGTCTACATTTCACATCCCTCTCTCTGGGTGTATATGGCTTTCTTCAGTGAACAATTGGAGGTGGTTTGAAGCATTTCATTGTTGAAGAGAGCTATGTCCATCAGAATTGATCGTCATATAGTACTGTTGTTGCCGTGTATAATGATCTCCTGGTTCTGCTCATTTCACTCAGCATCAGTTCATGTAAGTCTCTCCAGGCCTCTCTGAAACCATCTTGCTGGTCATTTCTTACAGAACAATAATATTCCATAATATTCATATACCATAATTTATTCAGCCATTCTCCAATTGAAGGGCATCTATTCAATTTCCAGATTCTAGCCACTACAAAAAGAGCTGCCACAAACATTCTTGCACATGTGGGGCCCTTTCCTTCCTTTATGATTTCTTTGGGATATAAACCCAATAGAAATGCTGCTGGGTCAAAGGGTATGCACAGTTTGATAACTTTTTGAGTGTAGCTCCAAATTGTTCTCCAGAATGGCTGTATCCATTCACAGCTCCACCAACAATGCATCCTGCTTGTTATTTCTTAAAGAAAATATTCCATTACACTGACATACCATAACTTATTTAGCTGTTCCCCATCTGATGGGCATCCACTCAATTTCCAGTTCCTTGTCATTACAAAAAGGGGTGCTACAAACATTTCCCTTTCCCTTTCCCTCTTTATGATCTCTTTGGGATACAGGTTCAGTATAGACACTGCTAAATCAAAGGGTATTCACAGTTTTATAGCCTTTTGGGTATAGTTTGGATTGCTCTCCAGAATGGTTGGATCATTTCACAATTTCACTAACGATGCCTTAGTGTCTCAATTTTCCCATATTCCCTCCAACATTCATCATTATTTTTTCCTGTCGGCCAATTTAAGAGCTGTGAAGTGGTACCTCAGAGTTGTCTTAATTTGCATTTTTCTAAACAAACATTTAGAGCATTTTTTCATATGTCTAAAAATGGCTTTTATTTCTTCATCTGAAAATTGTTCATATCCTTTGGCCATTTATCATTTAGGGACTGGCTTATATTTTTATAAATTTGAGTCACTTCTCTCTTTACTTTAGAAATGAGGCCTTTATCAGAAATACTAGTTGTAAATCCCCCCTTTTCCCTCCAGTTTTCTGTTTCTCTTCTAATCTTGACTGCCTTGGTTTTGTTTGTGCAAAACCTTTTAAATTTAATGTGATAAAGCTTATTCTTCTTTAGCCATAAATTCCTTTCTTCTCTATAAATTTGAGAGGTAGATTATCCCTTGTCCTCTTAATTTGCTTATGTCATCACCTTTCATGTCTAAATCATGAACTCATTTCAACCTTATCTTGGTATAGAGTGTTAGATGTTGATCAATGCCTAGTTTCTGACATATTGTTTTCCAATTTTCCCAGTAATTCTTGTCAAATAGTGAATTCTTATTCGAGATACTTGAATCTTTGGGTTTATCAAACACTAGATTACTGTGGTCATTGACTATTGTGTCTTGTGAACTGAATCTATTCTATTGATCCACTATATTTCTTAGCCAGTACTTGATCTCCAGAATTGTAATAGTTTTAAATTAATAATAACTTAATTTACACACATGGAATATTTAACTTTGAGTTTATACATTGTTCAAATAAAAGTAATATAGTGACAAAATTATCTTGTCTTGAGTCTGTGGTCACTGACATTGTTGTCATTTGCTGCTATTTCCCTGGGCAGATTAAATGTGAAATTGCACTGTTATACTGTTTTTGCAAAAAGCAAAAAAAAAAAAA
>JAJPUD010000001.1:68915-106103 GCA_023553655.1 Myrmecobius fasciatus
ATAACATATGTATGGGTAGTTCCCCAGCATTGATCTTTACAAAGCTTTCCGTTACAAATTCCCCCCCCCCAGTCCCCTCCCCTCCCCTAGATGGCAGGAAGTCCTCTACATGTTAATTATGTTAAAATACTTGACAAATCGAATATATGTTACATATTTCCACCCTTATCATTGTTGTGCAAGAACAATAGTATCTACATGAACAAAAAATATCTGAGAAAAGAAACCCAATGCAAGCAAACATCGATAGAGATGATGATCTACACATTTAGTAGGTGAGGGAGTTGAAGCTCAGAGAGGTCTAATGGTAGAATCAGAGACACTCAGCACTAGGGGGACCTTAGAGATGATTCAGTTCAGCTTTTTAGTTTTACAAAAGAAAATACTGAAGCTCAGAGAGCAAGGCTAGAGTCTGTGATTTAGTGATTTTGGCCTTAACTCAATTCTTCTGACTCCAAATCTTACTATTGAAGCAGTTTGGCTTATAGAAACTACAACTATAGAAACTACCAAGATAAGGTAATGTACTGTTCAAATAAAGAATGCATGAGTATCCATAGGATTTGGAGTCTGAGAGTTTGGCTTCAAATTTGGGATCTGCTTAAACCAACATTTATTCAGCAATTATTATTGAGAGGCACAAGTAATAAACGTTGGGATTCTGAGAATAGCTGAGGCAAAAAAAGAAAAAGTTCTGCTCTTGTGTATGACCTCTCTCCCTCTGCCTGTCTTTCTCTTTCTTTCTGTCTCTTTCTCTGTTTCTCTCCCTCTTCCCCCTCTTCCTTTTCTCTTTCTCCTCACTTTCTCCCCTCCCCTTCCCTCCAGTCCTTTCCCTTTCCTTCTCCTCTCCTTTCTTTTGGTCTCCTCTCCTTTCTTCTGTTCTCCTCTCCTTTCTTCTGCTTTCCTCTCCTCTCCATCTCTCTCTCTTAATATATATGTAAAAGTTTCTACCATAAGTCAGGTGGTATACTAGTTCCTAGGGTTATAGAGACATAAATGAAAGACCTGCCCTCACAAAGTTTATGCTGTCTTGGGAGAACTGGAGAGGGAAGGGAACAAGCAAATATTAAGTGCCTACTATGTGCCAGGCACATGCTCAGCATTTTTACAAGTATTCATTTAAGCTTCAAGACAATTCTGCAAAGGAGGTGTTATTTTTGCTCTTCTCTTCATTTTATAATTGAAGAAACTGAGGCAGATAGAGGTTGTGTGACTTGCCCAGGTTATACAGCAATTAAGTATTGTTTACTTAAGCTAAAGTTGAACTCCTATGTTCTTGACTCCAGACCCTGCACTAGAAGACAGATATAAGTATATATAGAAGAAATCCAAAATGAAAATTTTTTTTGGGGGGAGGGGTCATAGTAGCTGGATAAAATTAAGAAAAGGTCTTATATTTGAGATGAATTTTTGAACACTAAGGATTCCTTAAAGGTGAGGGAAGGTAAGTTCATTAGGCAGGTGAAAAAAAGGCTACATATAGTAATTTTTTTTGGAAGGACATAGTGCATAACAACTTATGGACTTGATAAACAACAGGTGTGAGCATTTTCTTATGAATGAGTGGTAAAGTATTTATTAATTGCTAGGGATACAAATAGAACAATTCCTGCTCTCAAGAAGTGCACATTCTTATTTGAGAAGATATATACAGGAGAGTGCAGTTAACAAGGAACATGGGAAGGCCTCGGACTTCTTAGGATGCTTTTGGCTATCTCTCCCACAGGAGTAGTCAAGCATCATTAGGAAGGTGGGTACCTAAGAGAGTAAAGAGGGGATTCTGGACTCCTCCTGGCAAGAGTGGGGAAGAAGAGCAAAAGAGGAAGGAAAGATTGGCAGGGAGGTTGTAGGCAGTTTCACTCTGCCCGAGCTCTGGATGGGGCCCTCATGGCCCCAGGAGAAAGGGGAATCAGGCTTGGTATCAGTTGCACTGGGAGACTTCTAACCTTATTCCCCATTGGGTCCAGGAGGGGGAAGTGAAATTTAAACAAAGAACATAAAATTATATACAGAATTCAAATGGTAATTTTAACGGCTCTGTTTGCCCCCTTCTGAACTTCCTTCTGAGTATTTTTTAAAATGTTTCATTGATGCTTTTTTTTTTTTTGTATTGCTATTACTTTTCCTTCTCTTAGCTTCTTTTTATAATTCCCTTCTGTATGGCAGCTAGGTGGCATAGTAGATAGACTAGATTTGTCTTCCTAAATTGCAGTCTGGCCTCAGATACTTCCTAGCCGTGTGACTCTGGGCAAGTTACTTCACTCTTCCTCAGTTTCTTCATCTGTAAAATGAGTTGGAGAAAGAAATGACAAACCACTCCAGTACCACTGCCAAGAAAACCCCAAATAGTGTCTCAAAGAGTTGGACACAACTGAAATGACTGGACAACAACAACAAAATGATGGTATTAAGCGATTTGACCTCTAAGTTCCCTTTGAACTTTCAGTCTGTTTCTAGACCATACTACTATATTACTTCCCTGGGTTCACATGGTTATTAAGTAATGGTACCTCAACTCAAACTTCTGCCTTCTGCCTTCAAATCCACAGCTGCTTTTCTTCAAGCTGTGTAGGATATCAAGGCAGTTGGTGGCAGAGGCTCTATTATAGTGGGGAACAGGAACTATGTGGTAGCAGCACAGGCTACCTGGTACTACCAAAGGAGAGTTTTAGGGCCAGCCTACCTCCTTTTGCTCTCAATCACTCACACTCATACACACACACACACACACATTTCTGATAAACTACAGCTAGTCATGGACCAAGATTAGGTAACATGTACTGTTCAAATAAGGAAGACATGAGTATCCATAGATCAGTCAAGCAGAAATGGTCTCCCATGGGTTGCATACAACTTCCATAGAGAAATTGTGGAAAGACATGAACAAGAATTAAGCTCATCTCCATGCCTTTGGACTGGATGTTCCTCATGTCTGGAACACACTCCTGCAGTTAAAGAAATTCCTAAATTATAGTAAGGCTTGTCACTTAAAATAAATATTCTATGTCTCATCCTCATGTCTTTTCATAGGCCATCCCCTATCTCTGGAATAAATTCTCTTCACCTTCACTTCTTAGAAGTTCTAGTTACTATCTAGATTGAAATGATAGTGTACAGGGTTGCAGAGATGCTGAACCGCCCCCAAAAATATATTGGAGTTTCAGGCTCTCCTTGTATAGTCCATGAAATGTTGGGAAGAGGTGGCAGCTAGGTGGCTCAGTAGATAGAACACTAGCCAGGAAGTCAGGAGGACCTGAGTTCAAATGTGGTCTCAGACACTTAACATTTCCTAGCTGTGTGACCCCGGGTAAGTAACTCAATTACAATTGCCTCAGCAAAAAAAAAAAAAAATATTGGGAAGAGGAAATTTGTACCCCAAAATATATATATATTTTTTTGTTTTTGCAGGTGTCAAAAGTATATCAAAACAATTTGTAGTCTTAAACCATCAAGAAGCAAAGATTTTATTACTATGCCATTGATGGGCAAACTAAATTCCAAAAGGTAATTAGCCATTAATGGGAAAAAGACATGAACTAAGTTCCCTAGTGGGATTCACAGTTAATCAGGGGAGAGATGTGTTTAGGTAAACTAAAGCCTAATGAACTTGCTGCCATAAGGCAGGCAGTTCCTAATGTACCTCCAAAGAATAGAAGTATTATGCCATTGACTAGAAAGCTAACTCTAAAAAAATAAGTTTAGCTCCTAATAGGAGTGGGGGGAGAGGTTGAGATACAGATAGTTTCTTTTATAGGAGAGAACTAACCTCCGGGGTTGGTGCCATAACTTGATCTGAGTACACTAATTGTAGTTTGTCTGTGCAAGGGCTTGAACAAAAAATTTAACCAGGGTGGACTGCAATAAGGGCCTACTTAGGATAACAAAAGGCCTAATTAAAATAAAAAAATCAAGATAACCAGTAACTGTTTACCTCAGGGCGTAGTTTGGTCTCTTGGTTGTTTATACTAATTCAGGTTCTCTCCTGTCCAAGGCCCACCAAACTACCGAGGACCAAAGGACCTCATCAAAGAGTTACTTTTTACATGTTTTTTTCTTCTAATGTTTATCCCTTCAAAATTTCCCAGGATGTATTTTGTATAAATTTTTTTTTAAATTTTTATTTTATTTGCATAACATATGTGTGGGTAATTCTTCAACAATAACCCTTACATAGCTTTCCGTTACAAGTTTTTCCCCCCAACTCCCCACCCCTCCCCTAGATGGCAGGATATCCACTACATGTTAATTATGTTAAAATATTGGCAAATCGAATATATGTTATATAAATTTTTGTGATAAAGGTGAGTCCATGGAGATTGACACATGTTTTAGTCTCTTATCTGTAGCCTATTAGTAACCCTTTTCATCTTCTTGGAGCTAGAGTACATGCTCTAAGGCACTGGTTTTCAAAAAAATTTTTTCCAGGAATATCTTTCAACCAAAAATATGTATTGTGAATTCCCAGAGCAATTTAATATACTACTTGCAATAGTAGTATTTTATTTAGATTTATTAAAGTACTTATGATAATTAAAATGATAACATTTACCCAAAATGCCTTCCAAATTAAAAGTTATTATATAATTATAAAATATAATTTTATTTTGCTTATACACATGAAAACTAAGTGTAAAATTATAAAACTATTATAAAATAATTGCAAATATTTTAAGAGGTACAATCCCTAAGAATTAAAAGGAATAATTATCTTACTATATCTGCAAAACTTCATATTAAATTTCCTTATTTTACAAATTTTGTTGAATATAAATAGCATTTTAAGTGAAATGAGTTACAGTTTGGAAAATGTTTAATACAACATAAGGATCTTATATAAACTAAATTTTGATGTTAAATTTCTTTTATTTGAATTAAAGTTAACAATATTTGGTTAAACACCAGATAAACACAGTCAAATTTGACTTTATATTTACTTTATTTTTCTATTTTAATCTAAAACAAGATGAAAGCAAAAATGCTCACTCACAGAAATACATGGTAGAAAATGTTAGGAGAATTTTATAAGCTTTCTTGCTGAGAGACAGAAATTCATTCCTTCTTAAATTTTTTAGTCATCCAACCAAACAACAAAAATGAATAGGTAGTTAACAATATGTAATATTTACTTTTCTACTGGCTAATGACAACTGTTACATTAAATAATAAATAAACTTAAAGTTCAATCCTATGTATTGCTTCAGCATTTAACAATGTAAATTAACTTTTATAAGGAAAGAATCTTTTCAGAAATGACTTCTTTTCTCTTCTGCCTCTGGCATACTAGTTATATGCTCACTGAAATGTTATGGAATGACTGACCATTGTTGCCAATGAATTTATTTGAAAACTGATCAGATAGAAAATTAGTAACAGAAATAGGATGTTTCAATCAGAAAACAATCTTAAAATTGCAGTGAGAGAGAATATAATTGGTTCTGGAGAATTTTTGTTATGATCCATTCATGATGGTTTCAAGATGATTTGTAAAAGTCATCCATTTGATGATTCCTTCCCCTCCCTCCCCACTCCAAATAACTACCGTTAAACACAAAGAGGCATATAGATGCAAAATTATTCTATGCATACTTCTATTTATTAGTTCTTTCTCTGGATGAATTTAACTTTTTTTCTTTATATGCTCTTTATTTTTGAGTATTATAACAGTCAACAGGACATTCCCTCAAAGTCATTCTTAAAACAATATCGCCATTATTATATGTATTGTCTTCTTGGTTCTAACAACTTTGCTTTTAACCATTCCATGTAAGTCTTTCTGATGGGATCTTTGGTCCTTGCTAGCTCCATGGATGTTGACTAGAGAGAGCCTAAATTACTGTCAATGCTACTCCCTGAAGCAAGCAGGTGGAACACTGATAATTATCTTTTTAAGCAGACCTTTCATTCCTATGTATGCCTTTTGTTCCTTGTGAATTCCTTGCCTTGACAAAATTATCATGACCCCATAGTTTGCTATATTCCAATCAGGAGGACAAATTATGATGTCATCCCCTGAGGTTTTTTCTGTCCTATAAAAGAACCTACTTGTACTTCATTTCCTTGCTTACTCCTCTTAGGACCCTAATTCCTTTTAGGATTAGCCCACTTATCAATGGGATAATCCTTGCTAACTTCTTCCCCCCTCCCCTTATAATAGCTTTTTATTTTCAAAATACATGCAAAGATGGTTATCAACATCGTGTTCCAAATTTTTCTCCCTCCCTCCCCTAGATAGCAAATAATCCAATACAGGTTAAACATGTGCAGTTCTTATAAACATATTTCCACATTTATCATACTGCATAAGGTAAAATCAGATCAAGAAAGGAAAAAAAAAGAGAACGAAAAAGCAAGCAACCTGCTTACTTCTTTAGGTATGTAGCTGCCTTATGGCACTTGAGGGTTCATTAGGAACCACCTGCCTTATGGCAGCAAGTTCTTTAAGAACTACCATGCCTAATGGCATCTCCCCTTAATTATGGCATCTTCCATCTGGTTAATCATAGATTGCACTAAGAAACTTAGTGCCTGAATCTTTCCCCTTGTTAATTGTTAATTCCCCTTTTAGAACTTAGCTGGCCAGTTAATGGCATAATAATAAAATCTTTGCTTCTTGATTTGGAGACAGTCTAAGTCTACAAATTCTTTTTGTAATACCCTGTGATACTGGCCTGAAATTCCAATATACTTTTGGGGCTCAATCACCATTCTCCAACATTTGGTGGATTGTATGGGTAGAGTCTGGAACTTCAATATACTTTGGGGGACTCAGCACTTCTGTATCTCATACCTTAACATTTCCATGTCTTTCTAAGATTATTGCCCTTATAATTTCGATTGCAATTTCCAGTTCTTTGCCACCATAAAAATAGCTGCTGTAAACATCCCATTCACATATAAAGTGATAATTACAATTTGTGAATTCTTTCCTTCAACCCTCCCAAATCTCAATCTCTACACCCCTCTAAAAGTCCCTCCCCAACTGTCTCTCAATTTTCTTATTTTGGTACATGTTCAGAAGACCTCTACACTCTTCTAGATGTACATGTTGTTTCCTCTTCAACACAGATGAGAGTAAGGTTCCAACATTAGCAGCCTTTCATCCTCACTTGCTGCCTTTGTATTAGTTTGCCCTTTCACAACCAATTTTTATGAATTTCTACCTTTTACCTTTTCCTGCCTAATTTTTTGTTTTAGAATTACTGAATCATACACAATTCAGTTCCAATTTCTCTTTCAGACTACTTTAGTAATGATGACGTTTTAAGAATACTGATAATATTTTCATATAATAAGTAAACAGTTTGACCTTAATGAGGCATTTATTATATAGTTAATGAGGTATGATTACGGAGTAAGAGAGGGGAATGAGGAACTAGCTATTCTGATGCATTCATTCATAGCTAGGTGGTGCAGTGTAGAGTGTTGGTTTGGGGCTCAAGAGGACTCATCTTGAATTTACATCTGGTCCCAGATACTTAATGACAGAGTGATCCTGGGCAAATCACTTAACCCTATTTGTCTCAGTTTCCTTATGTTAAATGAATTGTTGAAGGAAATGACAAACTATTCCAGTATCTTTGCCAAGAAAATCCCAAAGGGGAACACAAAGGAGTTGGGCATCACTGAAAACAACTGAACAACAGAACAGAATTCAAATGAAGTTATGTGCATTTGTGTGATCATCTATTGGGAATTGGTTTGGGTTTAAATGCAGAACCGTTGTGAGAGTTGGAACAATTTGTTAACAGGTTGAGAAACTACAAGAACATGTTGTGTTTAATCAGATGCAAAGTTTGGTGTTATCAGTGCAAGAAAAGCAAAATCATTATATGTGTGTGTTCATGATGATTTCAAGTCCCCGTAAAAACAAACCTACAGTACTTTACATATACACATGCTTATTCTTCCAAAGGGGAAAAAGTATTTGGAACATCATTGAATAGTTATTTAGCAAATAATAAATAATACTTAAGGTCAATCTTTTCAACTATTGCTAGAAGTTCCCAAAGCCTTTACAAATCATTAAATAGGAAGCATTTCTTACCACCCCCCCCAAAAAAAAAAAAGCTTTAGAGGGTAAAATCAGGTCCAGGAGATAGAAGTTAAATTTAGATTTTACTTAAATACTTCCAAACAACGAGTGTTATCCCAAAATGGACTGGGCTTCCTTTGGGGGTAGTGACCTCTCAGCAGGGTCACTAAGTAGAAACTAAATGCCCATCTGTCAGTTAAGGTATAGTGATGCAGTTCCTTTACAGTTATGGATTAGCATAGTTGTTTACTTATGACCCTTCAAATCTCAAATTAGAGGATCATGAATGTAGAGCTGAAAGAGACCCTAGAAGCCATTGAGTCCATTCACTCATTTTCCAGCTCAGGAACCTGAAGTTGAGAAAGATTACTTGAGTCAAGATTTGAACTCAGATATTACTGATTCCAGGGGCAGCTAGGTGGCGCAGTGGATAGACTGCTTGGCTTGGAGTCAGAAAGAGCTGAGCAGATCACTTAAC
The DNA here is from genome assembly GCA_023553655.1 of Myrmecobius fasciatus. Taxonomy (NCBI): domain Eukaryota; kingdom Metazoa; phylum Chordata; class Mammalia; order Dasyuromorphia; family Myrmecobiidae; genus Myrmecobius; species Myrmecobius fasciatus. Next base: position 77,426 of record JAJPUD010000001.1, read on the forward strand.
CTCTGTTTATCTTAATGCAGTGGAGAAGGAAACGGCAAACCACTCCTGTATTTTTGCCAAGCATATAGTATAGTCTACAACATTTTCTAACTCCAAGTCCAGTGCTCTGTCCATTTTGCCACCTAGTTGTCTTTTGGGAGTCTTGTTCCCTTCTCCTGCTTTCAGGGGGGTCAGAGATCTAGAGAGAGTTATCTAAAAACAATCTTGATCCCCTTCTCCTTCTTCCCTTGCCCCCTTGCAACCAACCAGAGTGCTACTGAGGAAAGCGTGGTGGATTTAGAGCCATATTACCAGGCTGTCAATCCTGGCATAGCTATTTTATTTTTCTCTGATCTGGAGTAGTCCCTTTAGTGTTTTTGGTCTCAGTTTCTCTTCCATAAGTTGGAGGGGTTGGACTAGATAATTTTTCAGAGATTCCAATCAGAATCAATGATCTATGATTGACCTTAGCAGGTTATTGGTTTTATCCTTGTATTTATTTAGTTTACTTTTTAGAAAACACAATCAGTTTCTGCCTGGGAAAGATCATACATATAAAGGGGCATGATTCCAAAACCAGTGAGGTTTCAGATATATGATGTCAGTTGGCTAGAAACCCAAGAGATGTCAGGAGTGTTTGTGAACTGTTGGTATAATAGTGTTTCTCCAATGAGGTTAGAATTTCCCAGAGAATGTTCCATAAGCAGATCAGTGAAGAGACATGGGCTGTCAAGATTTGGCCTAGGATCCATAGGGTTAAGGAAGTAAGCAATTAAAACCCATATTTTTCTACCTACTGCTTGTGTGACCCTATGAAAAGCCCGTTTTTGGTCTTTAGTTTCCTCATCTGTTAAAGAAGGGATAAGATGACCTAATTTGTTCCTTTTAAGGAGGTCCAGTGTTCCCTGGGTCACAATTAAGTTTATTAGTGTTAGTGTGGTGAGTCAATATGCAAGTAAAAGCTCATTTATTTTGGCTAAGAAGGACCTTATTTAAGATGAGGCAAGTGTTATGGAAAGAATCAGAGGCCCTCAAAGCCTGATCCTGCTACTTTAAGCCTTGTTTCTCCATTTAAAAAATGAGGACTAAATGATCTTTAAGGTTCTTTTTGCCTCTATGTTCCTGTGTATGTTTAAGAGGATGTGAAGATTATTAAAAGGATAAAGAAGTGAGGCATCTGAGAGAAATGATTATTAATAACCAATGATTTGGGGAGATGTACAGTTCCTTTTTTTTGTATAGTCCTCATTTCCAAGTTCAGTCTCTTGAAGGACATTATTGATAATGAGACTGAATTAGCTTTTCTTAGTTTTGGTTAGACCCCCATTCAACCTTGCAAGGAATTTGATCTAAGGAAGGGAAGTCTATTGTGTTCTAATCAAGATTCTGATTCTATTCCTGCTGAGATTTACAAGGGAGGGAGTTCATTGCTCATACAAAAGCTGACTGAAATTTTCCAGATTATTTGGCAATATAATGCCCCAGTAGTTCAAGGATGCTTCCACTGTCCATCTCTATAAAGGTAAAGGGAATAGATTGTCCTCTGACAATCAAGGAGGGTCTCTCTCTTAGTCATTGCTGGCAGAATTATTGCCAGAGTCCTCCTTAATGGGCTGATTCTATACCTAATAGAAGGTAATTTACCTGAGAGCCAGTGTGGCTTCATTTTTGCTGCCTGACAACTCCAGGAGAAATGTCGGGAGCAGAACAGAGGTCTCTATACACCATTTGCAGATCTGAACGAGGCTTTGATGCTGTCAGTCATGAGGGCTTATGGAAAATTATGTCAAAAATTTGTTTGCCCAGAAAAGTTCATCATTACCGTGCATCAGTTTCATGATGGCATGCTTACCCAGCTTCTGGACAATGGTCAATACTCTCTAGCTTTCTCAGTCACTAATGGAGTGAGACAAGACTGGGTGCTTGCTCCCATGCTTTTTAGCATGTTGTTTTCCGCCATGTTATCAAACACCTTCAATGAAGACAAAACGTGGCATCAAAGTTAGCTGCTGCACTGATGGTAAATTCTTCAACTTGAAAAAGCTACAAGTGGGGCAGCTAGGTAGTGCAGTGGATAGAGCACCAGCCCTGAAGTCAGGAGGACCTGAGTTCAAATCTGATCTCAGACACTTAACATGTCCCATCTGTGTGACCCTGGGCAAGTCACTTAACCCCAATTGCCTCAAGGAAAAAAAAGAAAAAGCTACAAATGAAACACTCCCTCCAATTTAGTTCTGTATATAAGGTCCCAGAGTTGTATGCTGCAGATTCTAACTTCATTTGCTTACCTATAGGAAATTAATAAAAGGCCCTCCTTTCCTTGTTTTTCCTTGTTACGGTGGCCAAGCTCAGCATGGCAGAGATCACAACTCCATGGAAAGTTCCCCAAATAGTTTTGTACCTCTGAATTAAACATTTGTCCAATAGAAGCAGATGACCTTCTTATGATCACTTAGGCCACTGATTGTGATAGTCTGTACCATTTCCTCATGCCTAACCTAGGGAGCAGCCTGTTTGTTTTATGTGGACATATTCCCTGTTTAGCCAATGTGATCCTGTTGATATGTTATTTTGCTGATTTTAGCTTATGCAACACATGCCAATCAATGCAATTATTCTGTATTTGGTGTATTGTCCCAGAATGATTGGACACTAGTTCTATAAAAATAGGGCCCTGGAGGGAGGAGGCATCTCAGATTATAAGGAAGATCTGAGATCTACTTCATTAGAGAGGACCATGGACTCTTTAAAATGCCATTGGCTCAGAGCCTCTTTAATTGTAAGTGGGACCATTTTAGTCCCCACAAATTGATTGTATGACATGGCAGACCCTGGCACAGGACCACCCAGCATGGCAGGCCTTCCTCAGAGAAGATGCTGTGCTCTGTGAGCGAAGCAGAATTGAATTAGCTCAGAAGAAACATAAGATGTCCAAAAAGAGAATCCACCCCAAATGTTCACAGTGACTATTTATGTCTGACCTGTGGCAGAGCATTTTGAGTTCATATTGGTCTGATTAGCCACAGTCAGACACTGTAACTCGACTCTAACATAGTGATATCATTTTGGTCCTCTTCAAGAATGGACAACAACCAACCAACTCAGGTTATGTCATTAATTCCTGCAGAGAAAGTAATGATAACCATACAAAGAATCACAGCATATAGCAACAGAATGATTAGAATGGAATTCAGCCACAACTTAAAACTATTAGTATAATTAGCTAAGAGGGTAATATTTAAGCCTTTTGGGGGGATAAAACCGTTGGCAAGGATGCTAATAAGCCTTTTTCTATATCTCTTGCACTGAATACTGTAATGGTGAAAACCTGCCGGTTAAGTAGATAAAGTAGATCCGTCCTTTCTTTTTGGTTTTTCCAATGCAATTGCTGATTCTGCTGTCAGCCACTGATGCTTGGGTGAATGTTACTTCTAATGCCAGTCGGTAGGGATGCTGTTGCTGATGCAGCAACTGCAGACTTCCAGACTTTTAAAAATTCACAGTCACCTCTGAAGAAGATAGAAGTGACTCTATTCCAGACACAAGTTTACCTAGGCAGGACATGCATTCATCCACATGGAGCCAGGAAGATGATAAAGCTTCCATCTTTACCTGGACAAACTCTAAAAGCTTTGAAGGTAGGAAAAAAGAGAGAAGTGGAGGAGTAGACAGACAGATAAAATATACATTTTGTATATCTGCTGAGTTTCAGCCTGGTAGCCAATCAGGGAATTTTCTATCAAGACAACCTGCAAGTAGGATTCCCTCTCCCCAAGCTTGTGTGGGGTTGCTTGGAACCAGGATGGCAATTGGACCTATTCTCTAAGGAAAGGGGGAAGAATCTTAGTAGAGAGAGAAGGAAAATAAGTTTCTTTTCTGATCTATCATTTTATGTACCTAAATAACAATGACTACAAGGGAGTTGAATTCACTTCTCTGGATTTTCTTCTTGTTGAATTCTAATTTTCAAGTTGCAACATTTCTAGTTTTTAAGATTAGTTTCATGACCAGCAGGATGATTTCAGAGATGCCTGGAGAGACTTACATGAACTGATGCTAAATGAAATGAGCAGAACCAGGAGATCATTATTCACGGAAACAAAAAGATTATGCAACAATTAATTCTGATGGACGGGGGTCTCTTCAACAATGAGATGATCCAAACCAGTTATAATTGTTCAGTCATGAAGAAAGCCATCTACACCCAAAGAGAGGACTATGGGAACTGAGTGTGGACCACAACATAGCATTTTGTTGTTATTTGCTTGCATTTTATTTTGCTTTTTTTAAAAACTGGTTTGATTGAATTTTTCTTGTGCATCATGATAATTGTATAAATATGTATGCATCTATTGGATTTAACATATATTTCTACCATGTTTAACATGTATGCCATCTTGCCATTAGGGGAGAGCATGGGGAAGGGAGAGGAATTGGAACACAAGGTTTTGCAAGGGCTAATGTTGAAGAATTGTCCACACGTGTTTTCAAAAATAAGAAGCTTTAATTAAAAAAAAAGACTACAGTTTCAGACTTGAGAAATTAGCAAGTAGGGAGGAGAGGAGAAGCAGGAGAAAGCCACCCTGGCTGATTGAGGAGAATCCTGAGGTTTTAGAGCATTCACTAGAAAGCCCACTAGAGGGCACTCAGACCTAGACTATCTGCAGTGCTTTCACACAGAATCTTATTTGACAACCCTAACTCTAACCCTAACCGGACTCCCCACTCTACCCCTTAATGATCCTATAATCCCCACCCTGCATGGGGATTACCCTGTCTCATTATATCTGTGCATCCTACTTTTATGGCAGCTACAGTGGATAGAAAGCTGGGACTGACCCAAGTTCCAATTTTACCTCACTTTCCAGCTCTGTGATTCTGGACAAGTCGCTTTTGCTCTTTGCTTCAATTTCCTTACCTGTAAAATGTGAATAATAATATCATCTACTTCCCAGGGCTGTTGTGAAGATCAAAGGAGATAATATTTATAGAGCATTTAGCACAGTGTCTGGTACATGATAGGTGCTTAATAAATGCTCTTCTTCCTTCCATGACCATTGGGTCAAAGAGTATTTACAATTTAGTGAATTTTTTTTGTATACCTCAAAACTGCAGATGATTCATATTTAAAACCTTTTAAAGGCGGCTTGGCTTACTGGATAAAGCATCAGAGACAGGAAGACTTGAACTTCAAGACTGTAATAAAACTTCAGGATTATTTCCTGATCTATCTACCAGGAAAGTGATTTCCTCTAACTCTCCACACCTCAACAATTGCTAATTTTTTTAAATTGCTAATTTCTTAAGACTTTAGTGGTAAATTTTGGGGGGAGAATTTGATTTTAAGAGACTTTCCCAGGGTCATATAACCAGTAAGTGTCCGAGGCCAAATTTGAACTCATGTCCTATTAACTGTATCCACTTTACCATATAACTTCTGAAACTTTATATAAAGACTGAAATTGCTGCAATTGATTCTATTATTTAGAATTTTCCCAATTCTTAAAATTAGCTCAGAATCAAACCGCTCCTATATAGTAAGAGTTTGGAACAAATATTTGGGGATTATTGCCAAAAAGTAGGAGACAGGGGAAAGAAACTGTAAATACCCATCTAGAGTAAAAAGAAAATCAGGAAACCCACATGGTAATTCAGGACAGTTTTTCTCTCTCAAGGTAGCGCCCAGTGGAATAAAGCGACAGTCAATTCTTTGTGATTGAATTCTTCAAGTATATCACAAAGTTACAAGGTATTCTCTACTTCTTTCACATACACAGGTTGTTCCATGAGTCTCAGCATTATGTAGTAGTCTAGTTTCAACAGAGCAACCTCATGTTCTGAATAGGGTAGTAGACAAGAATCAAAAAGAGTAGGATTCAAATCTTGTCTTAGTTGTGATCCAAACTTTACATTTATATTATTCTTATTCAATTTTTTCTTTCATTCAGCCCAGGGCTTTAACTTTTTGAGATACTTTTAGATCCTGACTTGGTTATTCAACATGTTAGCTAACCCTCTAGCTTTGGGTTATATAAATTTAAAAGGCATAATGACCTACAGGTCACTGATAAAAATGTTTAATCATATAGTGTCAGACACCAATTCATGGGGCACTCACTGGAGACCATGTTTATATGGAATCATTAATGACAATTTTGGGGGTCTATTCCAGAATTTTTGAATACACAACTATATTATTATGTAGTCAATAAACATTTATTGAGCACCTACTATGTGTCATGCATTATTCTAAGTTCTAGGGATACAAAGAAAGATAAAAGATAGCCCTTGTTCTCAAAGAGCTCACAGTGTAATGGAAAAGACAACATGCAAAGAATAATGTACAAACAAGATGGAGACAGGATATAGCCCACATCTACATGGAGCAGCACAGAAGGCTATGTCAAATGTTCTGCTACAATTTAAGTGAACTGTACCTGCAATATTCCTATGATTGACCAAGCTAGTAATCATGTCAAAAAAATGAGGAGAAGGGAGACAAAATGGAAGAGTGAATGATAAAGACAAGATGGCAGCATGAATGATGGAGACAAGGTGGCAAAGTGAATGATGGAGACAAGGTGGCAAAGTGAATGATGGAGATAAGATGGCAGCATGAATGATGGAGACAAGATGGCAGCATGAATGATGGAGACAAGGTGGCAAAGTGAATGATGGAGACAAGGTGGAAAAGTGAATGATGGAGATAAGATGGTAGAATGAATGATGAAGACAAGATGGCAACATGAATGACAGCCTTTATCCTTCTCTCCCTTATCCCCTTAAAACAACAACACATGTCCTTTATGAAGTAAGAAAACTAACAGTAAGAAAAGAAAAGAGGAAAGAATTCCCCTTAATATAATGAGCATAGATAAAATAAAAGAAACAGAAGATTTAATCAGAGAACCTGTGTTCAAATTATACTTCTGTAAAATAAGTAGATCAGATTAGATGGCTGCTAAGGCCCCTTCCAGTTCTAAATCAAAGACTTTCTGTCTTAAAACCAGTTTATCTAACTGTAGTCTGTGTCTAGGACTCTACTTACAGATGAGGAAACTGAGGCAAACAGGGTTATCTTGAGCTTTCCAGGGTCACACAATTAGTATATGGGCTAGATTTGAAATCAGGTCTTTCTGACTCCTGGTCCAGTGCTCTATCCACTGATCCAGTTCCCTTTCCCATGAAAGGGGGTTTAAGCGATCACATGGTTCAACTGCATCATTTTATAGGGGAAGAATAGAAGGGTCAGTGAAAAGAAAGAACTCGTGTTCATGGTTCTACTGTAGTTTGTATTGGATTTAGGACTAGAACCGAGCTATATGACTTAATTTAAAGGTTTTGTACTTGAAGGAGAGATAATTCTCTCTCTCTCTCTCTCTTTCCCTCTCTCTCTGTCTCTGTCTCTTTCTGTGTCTGTCTCTGCTTCTGTCTCTGTCCATCTCTGTCTCTTTGTTTCTCTGTTTCTGTTTCTGTCTGTCCCTCTGTCTCTCTCTAGTTAATATTCAACAATTGGATAATACTGAACCTGAGTCCAAAGTTCATCAACATCTTTAGTAGATGGAGAACCTGAGAAAACCAGCCACAGGTTCCAGTCTCAAAGAGCTGAAGTGTCATATTTCATCAGGCCATTAGATGGCAGAAAATCCTCATGATATATTTAAATATCTTTTCCTCCTCATCAGAAACTCCAAGCAGAGAAATCTTAGCAAGGGACTCCATCCTTACCTTCATCTAAGATACCTGGGAGGTGACATTAGGCATTGGGATCTGCAGTGAAGGCAGATTCAGCTCCATTCCCTTCTTTCTCTTTTTATTTTCTCTTTCTTTTGTGGGACATTTACAGAGCAAGTTCATGCATAAGCTCTAAGGGATATAAATCTTTATTCCCTCTACAAATATGAACTCACTTCAGTGATAGAAACTTCATGGATACAGAGAACTCATTTTATTCTTTACAATTACTGCTTAAAGTTCCATTAAAGATTTTCTTTGTGAGAGATTTTAAAGGAGGGAAAGGGACCCACATGTGCAAAAATGTTTGTGGCAGCCCTTTTTGTAGTGGCAAGAAACTGGAAATTGAAAAGATGCCCATCAGTTGGAGAATGGATGAATAAATTATGGTATATGAATGTTATGGAATATTATTGTTCTGTAAGAAACGACCAACAGGAGGATTTCAGAGAGGCCTGGAGAGACTTGCATGAACTGATGCTGAGTGAAATGAGCAGAACCAGGAGAACATTATATACAGCAACAAGACTATACGATGATCAATTTTGATAGACATGGTTCTCTTCAACAATGATGTGATTCAAACCACTTGTTCTGCGATGAAGATAGTCATATACATCCAGAGAGAGGCCTGTGGGAACTGAGTGTGGACCACAACACAGCATTTTAACGCTTTCTGTGAATATTTCCATGCATTTTGTTTTCCTTCTTAGGTTGTTTTTTCTTCTTCTCTTTCTAGATCTGATGTTTCTTATGCAGTAAGATAAGTGTATAGATATGTATACATATATTGTATTTGTCATATAATTTATCCTATTTAGCATGTATTAGATTACCTGTCATCTAGGGGTGGGGGGTGGGGGGAAGGAGGGGAAAAGCTTGGGAAAAAAGTTTTTGCAAAGGTCAATGTAGAAAAATCACTCATATGTTTTGTAAATAAAAAGCTTTATTAAAAAAAAGATTTTCTTTGTGCAAACCCTTTGAACCATTGTTGGGAACTAATAAGTGGGAATCATTGCTACATTATGTTCTCTAGGAAAAGTAATAACAATAATAATGTTCTCATCACCTAATTATTTTTTTTTTGCTGAGGCAATGGGGGTTAAGTGACTTGCCCAGGGTCACACAGCTAGGAAGTGTCTGAGATCAGATTTGAACTCAGGTCTTCCTGACTTCAGGGCTGGTGCTCTATCCACTGCGCCACCTAGCTGCCCCTCATCACCTAATTATTTATAAATTGTTTCTAGATATATTTGACGATTGAAACTAATAAGTCCCCAAACATTTATTGATGACTTTAAGCATTGAAGATACAAAGAAAGACAAAAGCCAGTTATGGTTCTTGAGGAACCGACAGACTAACGGGGAGCTGAGATACAAACAGTAATGTACAAATAAGATCTCAGTTAGACAAATTGGAGACAATCAGCCCTAAAATGAAAGGGGATTAGAAGAAGCTTCCTTGTAGAAAATGAGATTTTGACTGAGACATGAAGGAAGCCAGTATGGGAGCTAAATCAGAACTGGAAGAACTAATTATCACAAATATTCACCAGCAACCTCTCACTGGCTGAATGATTTTGAATAAATTTCTCTGAATCCCAGGGTTCTCAGTAGTAAACTGCAATGATAGCATCATGACCCTTGCCCTCCCTCCCTCCCAGCCTCATTGTCCAGATTAAATAAGATAAGAGGAAATGCTTTGTAAACTGGAAAGTGAAAGTTGTGCACATTATATAAGGGATGATGATAATAGCTGAAATGTAGCTCTTTTAAGAATACAAAATACATGCATTAATTTATTTAGTTCTCCGAACTGTTCTTGTAAATTTTTGAATTATTGCAAGGGAAGTTGTGAAGGCTTTATTGCTCCCTTTTTATCAAAGAGGAAACTGAGGCACAGAGAAATTAACTGGCTCAGAGGGGAAATATTTCTGCTAGGGCCACAGAATTAGTGATAGAATTGGGACTTGAACCCAAGTCTCCTGAATTTACACTGTGTGCTTTTTCAGTCTTTTTTTCAATTATGTCTGACTCTTCATGACCCCATTTAGGTTTTCTTGGTAGATGCCACAGTGGTTTGCCATTTCCTTCTCTAGGTCATTTGACAGATGAGAAAACTAAGGCAAACAAGGTGAAGTGACTTGTCCAGGGTCATACAGTCAGTAAGTACTTTGGGCCATATTTGAACTCAGAAAGATGAGTCTTCCTGATTCCAGGCCTAGCACGTTAATCACTGCACCATCTTGCTACCCCACACTCTTACCAGCCAACACGGGAACTAGGAGAAAATCAAGTCTCTTTGGAGGAATCATACTTTCCCTGTCCCTTCCCTTCTTATTCATACAGCAAGATGGATAGAACACTGAATTTGGAGTCAGAAAGATCTGCATTTAAATCCAGCCTCAAAGACTTATTAGTTGTGTGAACCAGCCTCTTTGTGCCTCAGTTTACTTAAGTGCAAATATATCTACCTCCCAAGTGTGCTGTGAGGAAAAAGCTAGATAATGTTTGTAAAGTGCCTCTGCAAATTTTAAAAGGCTGTGTAAGTACTAGATAATATTATTCAGACAACTCTGGAACTCAGCACAAGATAACTGAATTCTGAAAAAGCAGCAAATTAATCTATGTTTGGAGAAAGGCACCTGATCCCTGTCTTTTGGGAGAAAGTGCTTCATCTTGGACACTGACCCCATCGCTATTTTTCCAGGCCAAGGAGATGCAGACCATCACCATATCCCTCCCCCTTTGGGCTCTTCACAATAAGCTATGTGATTCAGTTCCTTCAGTATTAAACTTTCCATATTCTCCAGGACAGTTACAGAGAGGATTGTCAAACAGGCTCTGTGGTTCTGTTGTTCAATCAACAAATACCTCTTCAACAACTTCTATGTGCTGAACTGAAGGAAAGACAAGGCAGTGAGATGTATGGCCTCTGCCCTTCAGGATCGTATAATCTAGTTGGTAAGACATGAAGCACATAAATATGTGAGAGACTTCAAAGGATTTGTGATCTTGTAAATGGGCACTTCATGCAATTAGCAATCTATTCATGTCTTCTCACTGGCCAAGTCAGTATTTATTGTGGTTTAGTCATTTCAGTCATGTCTGACTTTTTGTGGCCTCATTTTGGGATTTTCTTGGCAGAAATGCTGGTGTGGTTTGCCATTTCCTTCTCTGGTTCATTTTACAGTCATGGAAACTAAGGCAAATGGGGTTAAGTGACTTACCCAGGACCACAAAGCTAGTAGGTGTCTGAGGATGAATTTGAAATCCGGAAGATGAGTTTTCCTGATTCCAAGACCAAGGCTTTATCCCAGTGCTTCTCAAAATATGGTCTAAAGAATACTGAGGATCTCTGAAACCTTTCAGAGGGACCACAAATTAAAAATTAGTGATGTAGTGAATATCTGTAAATATAAGCCATATATATATACATATACACATATGTATACACACACACACACACACACACACACACATATATATATATAAACAAAACTTCTTTGGATAGATCCTCAATAATTTTTAATAGTGTAATGATACTGAGAACAAGATTCTCAGTGGTACTGTTCCACCTAACTGCCCAATATTAAGTGTCTATTTTATTAATTATGTGCCAATTAGGTGGCTTAAATTAGATACATTCTGAGTTGCCTTTTCACTGTGATTCTATCATTCTTATTTCATAGACTAGGGGCATTTTCCCCATTTTATTTTCTTGTTATCACTAAGCCCTTACCCTGACAACTTCTCTCTTCTACCTTGAATTCTTATTCAGAAGGTGAGAAGGGATAGCTTCCATCTCCTCAGCACCAGACACTTGTTCCACTCTAGGAAGTTTGCCAAAAGTGCACCCTACCACCTCTCCTTTGGCCTGGATTCTTGTTTCAAGGGGAGAAGATTGCTATTGCTGTTCTAGAGTTCTAACGGAAAGACGTCAGTATATCTTTTCAGAGCATTGCTTCTGAATCTTCTGTTCCTTGTCATTTTAAAAATTCCAAATGGGACTGTCATAATTGGCTAGTTTTGTTGCCTCTGCATGCTGATTTTATTTCCATTACATTTACTGTGTAAGTTAGTTTTTTTGTTTGTTTTCTTCACTTTGTATCATTTCATATAAATCTTTCCATGTTTCCTTTTACAAAAGGAATTATCTTTACACTACTTTTTTAAAATTAAAATTTATTTTTTCTCAATTAACAAACACTTGTTTTTCTCCCTTCTGCTCTATTATCCCTCCAAAAGGAAAAAAAAAACCATCCATGAATAGATGAGCAAAGCAATTTTCCTTATTGACCATTTCATAAAATTACAGGTTTCAATTTACAGAACACTTGACCTATCACAACTTTTTGCTTGCTTTTTTAACTTACCTCTTTCATAAAATAAGGTCTTTCTTTGCCCATTTCACTAAGAAAAGAAACACGCATTTATGTGACACCTATTGTGTGCCAGACACAGTGTTGAAGTGCTTGACAAATATCTCATTTGATCTTCACAATAAACCTTTGAGGTGGGTGCTGTTGTTAACCCCATTTTAGAGGGATAGGTGACAGTGAATAGAACACAGGGCCTGGAGTTAGGACTATCCAAGTTCAAATCTGACCTCAGACATTTAACTAGGGGTGTGACCCTGAGTAGCTCTCGTACTCCATTTGCCTCAGTTTCCTCATCTGTCTAATGAGATGGAAAAGGAAATGGCAAACCATTCCAGTTTCTTTGCCAAGAAAATCCCAACATGGGATCACAAAGAATCAGATATGACTGAAAGAATTGAAGAACAACAACACTGTGATAGAAGAGAAGGCTCAGAGTTAGCACCTGTTAAAATAAGGGATCTGAAGTCCCAAAAGTAACTTATGTCTGTTGGAAAGGCAGCGTGGAAGTCCGAATTCCTATTCTGGGACTGCCGCTTGCTAGTTGTGCTATTCTCACTTAATCTCAGTCTTCTCCTTCTGTAAAATGGGTCTAATATTACCTGTCCTGTCTCTTTCAAAAGGTTTTTATGGGAATTAAATGAGCTCATGCCTCTAGAATGCTTTGCTTCTTAAAGCACTACCTCACCTGCTCCCTTTGTCTTGTTGGGTTTGGACCTTTGTAACCCAACCTTTAGAGACAGGGTGGAATCTCCCCAGCACAGAAAAGGACAAGGAGCATTTTCTTCCAGGCTGATTTAGCTCCAGCCCTGGAGTAGGAAGAAGATCAGAGACTTGGAAACACAGCTCCTTGGCTGGGTGAGGGAGGGAAGCAGAGAGAGCAGCAGCTGCACAGGCAGCCGGAGGCTTCAGACATATGGTGAGCCATATTTATCTTAAGGAGGGTTACAGAGAGCAGGCATCCTGGCAGGGAAAGAGGAACAGGAAAAACACAGAGTGAGTTGAGCAATAATACACTAAGCCCAGATTGGGGCCAGGGGAACCACAAGGCACCATTCTCATGGAAGCAACAGCCATCCATCCTTTGGGGGACAGCTGGCCTTGTGGGAAAGGAAGGAGCAGGAAGCCATCCAAAGAGAGCAGTCAAAGGAACAAGTTCTGGAAAAGACCTTAGGGATCAGCTCAGCCAACCCTTTCATTTTTGCCATGGGGGAAACTGAGGTCCAGAGAGTGAAAATGGACCGATGAAGGTCATGTCGGTAGAAAGTGGCAGAGAAGCCAGGGCCTTCTGGTACCAGATTCAATGGTCTTTCTTCTGCTGATCTCATCGACTAGAAGATGGGGGAGATGAGGGATGCTGAAGCATCTCGCAGCCTCTCAGATGCCTTCTTGGACAGCTTGTCCTAGCACCTGAGGATCTGCCTTTAGGACTGCAGTGAAATTGAGGCAAAGAAAGATGATCTCTTTGTCTGGTGGTCTCAGAAGACCTAAATCTGAAGCTTGTTTTTGCTACTTACTACCTGTGTGATCTTGAGCTGTCACCTCCCCTCTCTGGCTCTCAGTTTCCTTATCTCTAATATGCCGAGGACTGATCAAGTAGCCTCTAACTTCCTTTTGAATTCTAGAACCCATTATTCAGTGAGACCAAGAAAGGATTTGCCCACCACAACATAGCTGGTAAATGGAGGGGCCTAGATTTGAAGCAAGATCTCTGGGTTCCAATAAATGATAATGATGAGTGGCAGCATGGAATCATGGAAAGATAATTAGAGTTAGGAAGACCTGAAATCAAAGTCTTGCTTTTACCTACTGGCTGGGAATTTCTAGGCAAGTAACAACTCTGAAGTTCTAGATTTTATTCCAATAAAAATAGCTAGTATTTACATGGCACTTTAAGGTTTGCTAAGCATTCTGCATATGTGTAATGATTTTCCTACTAACCTTGTGATGTAGGAGGTATTCTCCTGTTTTATAGATGAGGAAATTAAGGCTCATAGGACTTCAGTGACTTTCCTAGGGTATAGCTAAGTGAATGAATTGGGGTCTTTGCTGACCCCAATATTAGGTGTTCTATATTCTAGACTACTTAATAGCCTCAAATTCAATGACTAAATTAAAGAATAGTTGCCAAACTGGATTGGAAGAGAGTTTGCTCACCAGGATTTCCTGAATCAATAAAAATATAGTTCTAAGTTAAGAAAGCCTTTGAGTCTTACATGCACATAACCTTTATTATTAAAAAAATTTTCCTCCCAATAACTTTATGATATAGTTAAGGTATTATCATTCTCCTAGAGCATAAAATGTCAGAAACTAGAAGGTATCTTAGGACAGAGATCAGTAGAGTTGGAAGGAACCTTAGAGCAAAGAATATTAGAACTGGAAAAGATTCTGGAACATAGAATGTCAGAACCAGAAGGAACCTGAGAGCAAAGAATTCTAGAAATTGAAGAAACTCTGGAACATAGAATGTTAACGCTGAAAGGAACCTGAGTGTAAAGAACATCAGAACTGGAAGAGATTCTAGAACACAGAATGTCAGAACCAGAAAGGACCTGAGAGCAAAAAACATTAGAACTGAGAGAGATTCTGGAACATAGAATGTCATAGTTGAAAGGAATCTGAGAGCAAAGAACATCAGAACTGGAAGAGATTCTAGAACATAGGATGTCAGATCTAGAAAGAACCTGAGAGCAAAAAACATTAGACTGGAAGAGATTCTAGAACATAGGATGTCAGATCTAGAAAGAACCTGAGAGCAAAAAACATTAGACTGGAAGAGATTCTGGAACATAGAATTTCAGAGCTAAAAGGAACCTTAAATCAAAAAAAAATTAGAACTGGAAGAGACTCTAGAACTGAGAATGTCAAAACAAAAAGGTTCTTATAACACAGAATTTCAGAACAGGACAGGATCTTAGAGCAAAGAATGTGAGAGGTGAAAGGAAACTTTGAACCTAGCATGTTAAAGTCTGAAGGAATCTTAGAACATAAAATTTAAGTGGTAGATGGAAAGTTAAGCCTGGGAGGACTCAATGTCTGAGCTAAAAGAGACCTGAACACAAAGGATGTTAGAAAGGACCCCTCAGAGATTCTAAACCCAAAGAGTCATTTCATATATGGTAAAACTGAGGTCTAAAGGGCAAGTAAGTGACTTATCCATGGAGAAATGTCAGTGACAGAGCAGAGCCGGAGGCCAGGACTCAGGTGTGCAGTCTCCTGGCCTGGCACTCTTCCCAACGCATCATGACAGCAACAGGGCAGAGGAAATAGAGTTGCTCAGAACCTGTTCTTTGGAAGGAGCCGTATGTCCGGAGCAGCAGCTCGATCTGCACTGAGGCTTTTCCATTTCAAGGCTGAGAAGGAGCAGAAACTTTGGCAGGCTGTTTGTGGGGAAGGAGACATTAGCCAGGGTTGCAATACCTGTGTTTTCTTGGCCAGATCCTGATTCTGGAGAAGAGCCAACAAGGCCTGCTTCCTGTGTCCTGTTTGCACTCACTTTGACCTAGTGAATGAAGGCCATGGTTAACTCATGAGCTCGTTTGGGGCTGCTAGGGGTTGGGGTGAGGAAGCAGGAGCTTATTTGGCCATTTCTCTTCCCCTTTGATAGAGTCAGTCAGTGAGTCAATAATAATATTAATAATGAAGATTAATAATATTTATAATATAAGTGCCTACCATGCACTAGGCATTATAGTAAGTACTAAGGAGAGAGCTAGAAAGAAAGGCAAGAGAGAGTCCCTGCTGCTCTCATGAAGCTCCCAGTCTAATAGGGAATATAACATGCAATCAACTGCATGCAGACCAGCTATATGCGTGATAAATTGGAAATACTCAGCAGAGGAAAGGCACTAGCATTAATGAGAACCAGGAAAGGACCTTAAAGAGTGTTTGGTCCAACCCTGCCCTTCTCTCTCTCTACATTTTTACAGGAAAGGGAAATGACTTGATTAAGGTCATACAAGTAATGTCAGAACTGGGTTTAATCCAGCTCACACACAATAATAATAAAATAACTCTCTTTTATAGATGTGTCTTTTATATATGAGCTTCAACACAATCTTATGAAGTGGGGACTATTGTTATTATCCCAATTTTCCTGATGAGGAAACGAAGGTCGAGGTTGTGACTTGCCCAGGATCACACAACTAATAAGTGTCTGAAGCCACATTGAACTCAGGTCTTTCTGACTGCATCCAATGTGCTATTTACTGCATCACTTAGCAGCTCCAAATTGCTTATGCAGTATTAGTGGCAGAGTTAGGATTGTAATTGTGTGCTGGCAGTTGTTTAACAATTGACTATCCAAAAAAAAATATCCATGGCACACTCTAAAGTTTAATTTGCATTATGAACATTTTTCAGTCACTTTCTAAGTCTAGCCAATCAACAAAACAGTAAATCAAGTCTTGATTTGTAGCATTTGACGATTTCTGAGATATATGTAAATACACTGAAAATTTAACAATCGGCTCATGAACCGGTTTGAGCTGGCTCCAGCATAGCCCTAAATATAAAATCTCCTGACTCCTCAGTCCAGGGCTCTTCCTACTCCTCTTTGGTGTCTTCCAGCCTTCTCTGCATTTTCAAGTTAGTATTTATTTAGAATCAATGTGGCAGAGAACCAAAAGCTTTCAAAGCAGAAAAAGGTCTGTAGGCTAATTAGCTAATGACCTTCTGCTGGAAGTGGTTCTCAGAGTGCCAATTAAAAAAGACAAAGCATTCAATGAGGTCTTAATGCTTATCAGTACAAAGGGTTATGTGGAGCTCTGTGGCTGTAAAGAGAAATTCAATACAGCTTCTTTTTTATTGAAGCTAGAATTTTATAGGGGAAACAATACATAAGGTATATTTTGTTATAAGTTGGATAGAAAAACCCAGTGATCCTTAGAGTGCACTGACAAAGTGGATAGCAATACATCTTCTTTAATGCCATCTCCATTGATAAAAAAACAAGATCAATGGAACCATTTGTTGGCGCTAAGGAATAAAGTGGTGAGAACAAGCTTTCTGGGTCCTCAGAAGCCATAACTGCTGGCAATGAGAAGGCTAAAGCTCTTTTGGATGATGGCTTTGTGCCAGGCTGAAAGCTAGGTGCAACTGGGTAGTGCAGTGGATAAAGCACCAGCCCTGGAGTCAAGAGGAGCTGAGTTCAAATGTGGCCTCAGATGCTTATTACTTGTGTGACCCTGAGCAAGTCATTGAACCCTGTTTGCCTTAGTTTCCTCATCTGTAAAATGAGATGGAGAAGGAAATGGCAAACCACTCCAGTATCCCGACCCAAAAAAAAACCCTAAATAAGATCACAAAGAGTTGGACGTGACTGAAAATGACTGAACAACAAAACCAGGGGATGCTGCTATAGCTGGGGCTCTTGGATTGTGCTGCTTGTCAGTCTGTGTGGTTGTTGGCAGAAATAACAGGACTTTTCTCCTCAAGGGATGCTTCTTTCAATGATGGTTACAGGGCCTCAGCTGGAAGTAGAGCTGGTATTCTGGGGTGGCAAAAGAGTGCTCTTCTTGGGGCAGATTATTAACTCAATGATCTGAATCAATAAGGAAAGTGTTGTGTTGGGGTACCGAGCAAAACACCTGCTCCTTGCCAGAAAACTGGGAAATCAGCAATTGTCAAAATTAATTATTCCAACAAGGTTGATTCTTCTTTAAAATCAATAGTTTAAAAAGTTTCATTGAAGTCTTGCTTTTAATGCTAATCACTTTTTCAAACTCTCTCTTCTAAAAAAAAGAAAAATTGTACTAAACTTGTTTTTCCCCCTGAAAATCAAGTCTAAATGGGAGCTTTAAACCAGTTCACTAAAAACTTTCAACAGATTCCCCCTCCTCCAAATTGCCTTTTCCTTCCTTCCTTCCTTCCTTCTTTCCTTCCTTCCTTCCTTCCTTCCTTCCTTCCTTCCTTCCTTCCTTCCTTCCTTCCTTCCTTCCTTCTTTGCCATTATCTCTCCATCCAGGCTAACAAATGTCAATGGATACTTGGCAAATCTAATTCTTTACCTCTTTGCTTTTGGATAAATGAATATTAAGATTGAATGTGACCTTGTAAGCTCCAAAAGGTTGGAGGAGCCAGTGGAGGTCCAGCGATGGGGGTCCATGCAGAACCTGTGTAGTTACTACAGCTGGAATGATCTGCTGGATTCATCTTAACAGTGGATTTAAGCTTCAAGCAAAGGAGTGAATTATTCATTGATTATGACACACGTAGAAGTGAATTTGGTGATGGAAGAAGAATATTCGCAGAAGATACTTTATGTTTGAGCCCACTCTCCCCAAGGATAGAGATAATAGTAAGAAAGGAGCATTGGTCCAGGCTGGGGTGATGTATTTGTAATTTTGTTCTTGCTATATGTATATTTTTTCTTGGTAAACAGACTTTTATAAATGTAACTGATGCTAATTAGCTAATCAATATTGAGACAGTAATCATTAGTGAATGATATTTGTGGCAATACACTGATAGAGGGATTTGAGTCAATAGCATTAGAAGGATCTGTAATATTAGCATCCTTAGGGGAAGATATAGCCACTCTTTGGGGACCCAAATTACAAGTGTGCATGTGAATTGAAGGAGTGAAGTGAGGGTCTCCTACATTTGCATTCATTCTGGGTGTTTTTTAAATTTCTTGTTGGTGCTTCCATGTTCCAAATCCTTTCTGCTTGGAAGAACAAGAATTCACTAGCTTTGGGGATTCAGTGAAATTTGTTTGGATGTAAGGGACAGGTTGTCTAGGCTCTATTTGGTCTTGGCTGGTCCTAGTGATGAGGTGAGGGAGCTGTGAAATAATTCCTATAATGTCCTTTCCAGCTCTAAATCTGATGGTCCTGTGATTTTTACTTCTGAAGAATCTATAGATTCTATAGAATGATAGAGTTGGAAGGAACCTTAGAGATCAATCAACTAACCCAGTTGTCTTTGACAAATGGGGAAAAGGAAGTTCTGAGAGATCATATATGTAAACTTAGAGCCAGAAGGGGTCTTGGAGGTAATCTAAACCAATTTTCTCATTTTAGAGATGAGGAAACCAAAGTCCAGAGAGTTTAAGTCCAAAGTCACAAATGGTGAGGAGCAAATCTAAAACCCATGCTCTTTTTACTAAACTATTGTCCAGTAATAGTTATCCAACTAGTTAGTGACAACCAAGACTGGAAACCAGATGGACTGTGTGTGTGTGTGTGTGTGTGTGTGTGTTTGTGTCCAGAGGGCTGAATTAGCATAAGAAGGGAAAGTTATAGGGAGGTAAATTTCAGTTTACAATATTTTTCTTATTCAACAATAGAGTGAGCTATCTCCAAAAGGAGTTAGTTTCCTCTTAATGAAAATGAGTGGATAACCACTTGTAAGGATTGCTCTGTGGGGTGGTAGGTTGAGACATGATCTCTGACACTAAGATTCTGCATGCTGCCTGTTGAGGCAAGGTGGATCCCAATTGTGGTGGGGGGGGAGTCTTAGTGAGAAAGCCCCATTTGAGAGAACTGGGGCCTTCCTAGGTTTTCCCTTCTTGGCAGACAGAGTGGAGAGGAAGGATAAGGTGCCGTGTTCCGGTTCATGCTGTCAGCCTGCTCTGTCTTTGAGGGGAAGCAGCCTCTCACTAGTATAAACATGTGAGGCTGTCAAGAAAGAGCTCATGGTGAATGGGAGCGAGGTCTGGAAAGAAGAGGAGAGAGGGCGAAACCCCAAGACAACTGTAGTGATGGCTGTACCTGAACTACACATACATCTGGGCTTGGGGTGGGGGGGGAACCTTATGCCTTTTTAAGTTCCAGAGGCATCTTGATGAAGACTGCAGGTGGAAAGAGCTATAGCCAGCAAGTGAGGGCTCAGGGGAGAAGCTTATTAAATTTTCAATGTGAATATTTATACTTCAGAAATCAGGAAAGGCTAAAAATCTAGACCTGATTCATTGTTCTGTCTTAACTTAAGAAACTGAATGGAGAAGATCTGAATAATTCATGTTAAACTTAAAATGATGGCATGTTGGAAGAATGTTGTTATATATTTACCATGGAGAAGATCTTTGCTCTGCAGGATGTGGGTTTGAATCTCAACTTTGCTGCTTATTGCTTTAGGTGACTTGTTTAATCTCTATCTATCTATCTACGTGTGTCATAATCAATGAATAATTCACTCCTTTGCTTGAAGCTTAAATCCACTGTTAAGATGAATCCAGCAGATCATTCCAGCTGTAGTAACTACACAGGTTCTGCATGGACCCCCATCGCTGGACCTCCACTGGCTCCTCCAACCTTTTGGAGCTTACAAGGTCACAGGCTGGTCCATTCAATCTCTCTCTATCTAAATCTATCTCTATCTAAATTTCCTCATCTAAAAAAATTCATTAAATTACCTCCTAGAAGTCTCTTCTAGCTATGATCCTAAGACTATGTGGGTTCCAGCGTAAACTAAGATCATGGAAAGTTAAGGGGATCTTAGCTCAATGGCCTCCTTTTTAAGACAAGGAAACTGAGGCCGAGATAAGGGAGTGATTTGGGTACGTAAGATTCAAATCTTGAACATTAAGAGATCATCTAATCACTCATTTTGTAGAGGAGGAAACTGAGTCTAATTCAAACTCAGATTTCTTGACTCCATCCAGATCTATTGCTCTTTCCATTTGTAAGCCAGAATGTCCATCCTCCAGGGACCCAGTAGCATTGTTGTCCTGATCCCACCAACTCCACTTGGGA
The DNA here is from genome assembly GCA_023553655.1 of Myrmecobius fasciatus. Taxonomy (NCBI): domain Eukaryota; kingdom Metazoa; phylum Chordata; class Mammalia; order Dasyuromorphia; family Myrmecobiidae; genus Myrmecobius; species Myrmecobius fasciatus. The sequence goes on from JAJPUD010000001.1 coordinate 98,217, forward strand.
TGAATTATGTTCATTTTACTCCTTGGGGAGATGGAGAGAAAGGGTCTGTCTCTATTAACCTGTGTCCTCCTACCTCTTCCCACTGGAGCTGCAACTATGCTTCATTCAAGAAACAGTTATTAAGCCCTAACTATGTGCCAGGTCCTGGGCTAAGCCCTGAGTTACTAAAAGAGGCAAAAGATGGTCCCTGCTCTTAAGGAGCTTACAGTTGAATAGTGGAAACAACAAGCAAACAAAAATTTACAAAGAAAGCTACTGAGTATGCTAGATTCTCCCTCCTGATATTATTGCTCTGTAAGAAACGACCAGCAGGACGATTTCAGAGAGGCCTGGAGAGACTTGCATGAACTGATGCTGAGTGAAACAAGCAGAACCATGAGATCATTATACACGGCAACAACAATATTACATGATGATCAATTCTGATGGACATGGCTCTCTGCAACAAATAATTGTCTCAAACCAGTTCCAATTGTTCACTGAAGAAGACCATATACACTCAGAGAGAGGGATATGAAATATGGACCACAACGTAACATTTTCATGCTCTCTATTTGGGTTTGCTTGCATTGTGTTGCTTTTCTCTGATTTTCTTTTTTTTCCTTGTAGATAGGATTTTTCTTGCACAACTTGTCACATATTTCAACATTATTAACATGTAGTGGACTTCCTGCCATCTAGGGGAGGGGAGGGGACTGGGGGTAAAATTTGTAATGGAAAGCTTTGTAAAGATCAATGCTGGGGAACTACCCATACATATGTTATACAAAATGAAAAGCTTTAATAAAAAAAAAGAAATGTGATACCAGGATAATACTAAAAAATAAAAAGATTCTCCCTCCTGTCTCCTTTTCCTTGAGCCCCTTCCTTCTTCGGGCAGTAGTTTCTTCCCCTTCCTCAGGTAAAAGGCAAGGTTAGGGATGGTGGTCTTAGCTGAAAGGTACATTTCTAAGGTCTATATTTCCTCCATCCTTGTCACCAAATAACTTCACCAGGGTCTATTCACAGTGAAATTATGAAGAGAACAAACTTGGTCTTTGGTGTCCTGCCACTTTTTTTCAGTGTTCACTTTCTGCTCTCTGTGCCTCTGTCTCTCTCTCCCTACTTGAAAGATTTCCTCTCTCCCCACCATCCTTTCCATTGTTCATTTACTCTTTGCCTCTATGGATCTTGGTGAGGCATCTTTTTCAGCTCTGACAGCCCTTAAAGAGCAAGTATGGAAATATGACTTTAAGCTAGACCTTCCAATCATTCAACCCAAAATGTCAAACCAAGGTTTTAAAAAATAACAAAACACTTTCAAATCTATGGATCTTTGTAAAATAAATCAACTACTCTGTGCCAAGTACTTTTCTAAGAGCTTTACAAATTTATCTCATTTGAACTTCACAATGATCCTGAGAGGGAAGTGCTATTATTTTCAGAATCTTTCATCTTTGTCTCATCCTTTCAAATTTCTGTTTTATAGATTTGTTTATTTTTTTACTGAGGCATTAGGGTTAAGTGACTTGCCCAAGGTCACATAGCTAGGAAGTATTAAGTGTCTGAGGCTGGATTTGAACTCAGGTCCTCCTGACTTCAAGGCCAGTGCTCTATCCACTGTGCCATCTAGCTTCTCCCTATAGAATTATTAATACAATAGTGTATGTATGATCATCTATAGCATTAATTTGCAAAGCTTCTCCCCCAACCCCCATTCCCCACCACCAAATCACTTAACTTCCTTGAAGTTTTCCTTTGCTTTACTGTAAAATGGGGATATAAGCCTTGAGTTCAAATGTGACCTCAGACAATTATAACTAATTGTATGGCTCTGGGCAAGTCACTTCACCTTTTTTTCTCAGTTTCCTCATCTGTAAAATGAAGAAGGAAATGGCAAACCACTCTAGAATCTCTGCCAAGGAAACCGCAAATGGGATCAAGAGTTGGGCACAACTGAGATGACTGAACAAAACTATGAATATGATTCATAAATAAGTCAATATATATGAATTCAAGTTGTATGCTCAAATAACTTTTAATGATAGGAGTGTGTATTCAAGTGAATATAGAGCTCCTTGCCCTACACAAGAAGAAGCCCTTCCTTCCAGATGTGCTACTTTTTTAGTATTATTATCATCCCTGTTTAACAGTTAGAAACTGAGATTTAAGAGAGATGATATGACTTGTCCAGGTTTCAGAGACTGTACCTAAGAGGTATAACTGTGGCTGAAACTCCCTTCTGCTTATTCCCCAGAAACCAGCTCTTTTTTCTGCTTGCATCCATACTGAGGTATTAATGACTGGGACTAGCATGATGAGCTGTCCCTTAGAAATAACTGACTCCCATAGGCTAGAACATCTCTTTCCCCCAGTCACTCTCCCACCTCAAAAAACCCCCCACCTTCTTAAAATGCAAGTAAGTGATGGTGGGAATTTCAGGTTTCTGGGAGACAGTTTTGGTTGGAGGGGATTTCCCTATCCTTCAGTTCACAATTCATAGAGGGTCACCTATTCCATCTTTACATATAAATCTGTAAAACATGGTTTGTTCCCTTGAGCCTACTCTAGAATAAGGGGAGTTTATGAGGGCATAGCCACACAGTCCAGATTTTTGGAAGAATTCTCAGTTCACAGAACATCAGGGCTATCAGGGACTTTAGAACATAGAATGCCAGAGCTAGAAGGAAGGCTGAGGTCCAGAGATGGGAGGAGGTCTAGAAAACAACATCAGAACTTGAAGGGATGTTAGAACCCAGAATGTCAGAGCTTCCTCCTTCTAGAGAAGGAAGCTTAATACAGAGAATGTTGGCAATGGAAAGGGCTTTGAACATAAAAATGTTACAAGTGGAAATGAGTCTAGAATGGAGATAGAGAATATTGGCAGTGGAAAGGACTTTGAACATAAAATGTTAAAGGTAGAAATGAGTTTAGAACCACCTGATAGGTCAAACTCAAATCTCCCTTACTATTTTAATCTGTGCAGTGGATCCTGTTACCAAGAAATTGAAACCAAAATTTCCCATTAAATCTTAGGACACCATAATTAGGGACTACTAGTCCAACTGGTTCTTCTCTTCATTTTACAAATGGAGAAATTGAGGCCCAGGGAGGGAAAGTGACTTGTCCGTTATCACCCAGATAGAGTGAGAGAGCTGAGAAGAGAACCCAAGTTTCCTGAATCCAGGCTTAGCATTTGTGACATTACACCTAAACCCCAGGGGGGTGAATCCTTGCTTAAAATCATGCAGGTCTTGAGTGTCAGAAGTGGGGTTTGAACTTCCAGAACCAGTGTCTTTCCTACTATACAACACTTCCTCTGGGTGAGGGTTATTAAGCCTTATTCAATATAGGATTAGATCTTGTTTGTATTAAACCCTCAAGTGCAAATTCATTCATTTATTCACTATTTACTACATGTAGACCATGTGCAAAAATGGTGGAAAGGCTGCGGGTAAGATATAAAAACAACATTAACACATAGTAGGACTTTGGCAAATACACTAGAGAACCAGATGTTTTGTGAAAAATTAGAGTTAGGGGCAGCTAGATCTGTTCTTTGTCTCTTTCACCAGAAGGATGTGAGGGATAGATCCAAGTCACTGACGATCTAATATTATTGGAATCAGAAAGCCCAGGTTTTGGGTCCTTCCTCTGCTACATCCTGGCTGAGTGAGTGATCCTGAGAAGTTATTTAATTTTGCAGTGCCCCAGCTAACAGTCTGGGACTCTCCATCACAGAGCAAACATTAATCTTCATTGGAGGAAAGTTTCCTCAATGATATTCCCATTGAATGAAATCACAGATCTGAGCCCCCAAAAAGAAATGGTGGCTTAAACTTCCATCTGCCTCCTGTTATTAATGGTGTCTCTTTGTTCAGGCTGTGGGAGATGAAGGTCATTGAAGGTCATTGACAACCCAATTAAGATCTCATTATATGAATTCGTGGTGTTCATGAGAACATTTCATCATATCGTATCACTAAATTCATAATATCAAATGAACATGCTTGATCCAAGACTCCTGGGGATTCCTGTAGTGTGCTGACCATACCCAAGTTTTTTATTCTACTCTCCCCTCTCTCCACACACGTGAGCTGCACATTTTTAGTCCCGTCTTTAACTGCTGTGTGGTTAATCCCTCCCAACTGCAGGAAGCCTAGATATTTATAGGTTTCCCTTTGCATGAAGGTTTTGATGATCAAGAGTCAGCCTCTATGTCCTAATAAGTTATCCTATCTCCATTTATCATAGGAAACCTTAGTATTTAAACTACAAGAAATCTTCATTTTACAGAGGAAATTGAAGCTCAGGGAGGGAAAGGACTTGCCCTTGGTCATAAAAGTAGGTAGCAAAGGCAGGATTTGAATCCAGGTCCTTTGATTACAAGATCAATGCTCTTTCCATTGTTGTTTAGTTATTTTTCAGTTCCGTCTGACTCTCTATGACCCCACTTGGAGCTTTCTTGGCAAAATATGAGAGTGATTTGTCACTTCCTTCTCCAGTTCATTTTACAGATGAAGAAACTGAACAGGGTGAAGTGACTTATCTAGGGTTATACAGCTAATTAAGTGTCTGAGGCCAGATTGTAACCTAGGTCTTCCTGACCTGGAGTGCTCTCTCCACTGTGCCACCTAGCTGAACAGGCAGAGGATATTGAGCTGTTTTGCCATGGGAAAGTTGCCCACTTTTTTTTTGGCTACAAATACTCATCTTTTAACATCAGCAGTTTCCTGGCAATACATACAACTGCAAATCATGCAATTTTATCATCTCAAAAAGGAACTCAGAATAAAAGATAGAACTAAAGTAGAAGCTCAAGAACATCTTTTTCAATTTCCCCACCTCATTTAAGCATATAAGATTGGGGCAGTGGATAGAGCAACAGCTCTGAAGTCAGGAGGACCTGAGTTCTAATCTGGTCTCAGACACTTAACATTCCCTAACTGTGTGACCCTGGGCAAGTCACTTAACCCCAGTTGCCTCAGCAAAAAGCAAAAAAAAACATATAATATCTTGGATACTATCTTTTCATTTTCACATTTAAGGAAACTGAAGTTTGGAGAGAAGTGTTCTACTCAAGATCAGTTGTGTTAGCATCTAATTAAATTGATTACTCTTTCCATGACAACCTACTGCCTTTTTTACCTTGTGAAGGTTCATGTTTTATTTTTAGTTGCCCATGTTATGGAAATATCCTTTTCTCCCTCAGGAGAATGGTGGGGTAGAATGTCATCCTTAGGTCTGCAAAGATGGGCAATCATGAACTTGCAGATGTGTTCCTGAGAACTCAGCTCATTCTAGACTGACTCATCATCTCACTTGCTCCTCAGTGCTTTTCCTTTGACTTTCTAGCATCAGTCACCCTGGACTGATACTTTATAGGTTTCTGTAAGCAACAGTACTTTTGACTTAATAGAGGAAGGAATGGTTGTAAGGAATTTTACTGGCTAGAACACTTGTAAGCTTACTGAGCAGTTATGGTTGTAGTTAAAAACAAGAGCTAATCTCTCTTCTACCCATTCTTTAGCTGTGCTCCTTTCAGAACATATTCCTGGACTATATCTGCTCTCATTTTGTTTATGTGGCTCTGAGGTGGGTTTTTCCCTAGTCAAATGAAATTTAGCACATATATAGTAAAGAAAGGAAATGAATGGAGAATGATGGGAATCCAGGATTCTGTTCACATCTGATGGTTTACTACTATAATCTGATTTGATAGATTGCCTACCCACTGACCTGGGAGGATGAGAGGATGGGATGACTTTTTTTTCTTTAAAGTTCTCACCTTCTAATATTAGAATCTGTTTAGCAAAATGGAAGATGTATGGCTTGGCTGAGAAATATTCAGAGTTCAAGTAGGCCCACCTCATTTTTCAACATACCTGTTCAGTTAAGGAAAGGAACAGTGCAACTGAATTCTGGGAAATGAATACCAGAATATCAAATGTGAAAGGGAGCGAAGAGACTATCTAGTCTAATCCTTTCATTTTACAGAAGAAAGAAAGCATTGGGTACTTCAGTTAGTATAGGGGAAAGAGCATGACTCTGAGTCAGAGGTTCTTGTTTTTGTTGACTCATTTCTGGCTCTTCATAAGCCAATTTGGGGTTTTCTTGATAGAGATAGTGGAGTAATTTGCCATTTTTTTTCTCCAGCTCAATTGACAGATGAGGAAATTGAGGCAGTTAGGGTTAAATGACTGGTTAAGAGTCACACAGTTGTGAGGATTTAAAATGAGAACATGAGCCTTCCTGACTTCAGGTCCAGTGCTCTGTACATGATGGCATTCCCTAGCTACCTCCTGGAGGCAGAGGATTCAAGTTCAAATCCCACCTGGGAGACTTCAGGTCTCTGGGCCTCAGTTTCCTTATCTGTAAAAAGAGGGAGTTAGTCGATGAGTTCTGTTCTAGATCTATGATTCACATGGTTCTTCTAGATCTTAGTTTTCTCATCTACAAAATGAGGAAATCAGATTAGCAGAAGATTAGATTGAAGACCAGGGGTCTGTACCTTTTTTTAAAAATTGATCCCTTTGGTAGCCTGGTGAAGCCTATGAACACTTCCTCAGAATCATGTTTGTTGCTTTCATTCATAATTAAACTATTGAATTTCAATTAGATGTCAGTAAAAATAACATGTAATTTTTTTTCCCATCCAAATTTTCCATTCAAGTTCCACCTTTACCCCATAATGGAATCTCTCCATTAACCTCAACTCAAGAACCTATGGACTGGAGGTTCCATTCAGCTATAAATCCTATGAGGCTCAGCTCTGCAAAGGGAGGTGACTTGCCTTGTCCTGTCACCATTAAACTTGTGACATCAAGAAATTTGTCTTATCTTTGACTTCTTTCCTGCCAGTTCCATCTATTCCTTTCTCTCCTTTTCTCCTTCAGCACAATGTCTTTCATTTTAGTCTTCTTTGCTGCTCATAATTCACTGACAATGTACCTTCTGCTATTGATGTATATGTTGTCTTCTCAATGGAACGTAAGCTCCTTGAAGGCAGGGGCTGTTTCCATTTTTTCCCCTTTTTATTTCCAATGCCTTGCACAGAGTTTGGCACATAGTAGGTGCTTGATAAATGTTTGCTTGACTAATAGATATGAAGCACACAGAAATGCCTATTTTGTGCTGCTTGGATTTAGGATTATTGTGAAACTAATAATTTGCAGTCATTCAGGCACTGTGGAAATGTGACTTATTATCACAGTTAGATTAAGCTTTCTCATCTGTAAAGGGATTAGGGTGAACCCTGTGTCCTGGAAGATTTCTTCCTGCTTTGCATCTGTGACTATGGTATCTTTGACCATTATATCAGCAATAACACGCTCACTGGCTAAATTCTTACTGAATGACTATACCATATTCAGTCTAATTTTCCAAAGTGATCTGACCTCAATTTATGGGTCACTTAAACATCTTGTTGATGGATGTCATGATTTTATTGGTACTATGGCATGTTAAAACAAAAACAAACAAATTTTAAAAAAAGACAACATATGTTTCATGTTGACCTTCATAAAAAGAGAGGAAACACTGAAAGGGGGAAGATCATTTCATGTCTTTCTTTTTTCCTTATTATAAGACAAACGTATAATCTTTCAGACTGTGGCTCCACAAGGACCATATTGGATGTCTAAAGTTTATGTTTTAGGCTTGCTATCTCTCCCTATATTGTGCTGGACTTTTAATTGCTCTTGGCTGAGGTATTACTAGGTAAACTCCCCTGCCTTTTCTTGGTACTTCATAATTTTCTTGATTCCTCTTCTGGTCTCCTTCCTTCCTCTATCTTCTCTTCTGTTTTTCTTCCTTTTTTTAATCCCTCTTTTTTCTTTTCCTTCCCATTTTTCCTTTCTTCCTTCCTGCAGTTTTCCCTTAATAATAGTCAAAGATACTATAGTCACA
>JAJPUD010000001.1:106113-134497 GCA_023553655.1 Myrmecobius fasciatus
CCTTCCTTCCTTTTTTCTTTTCCTCCCTTATTCCTTCCTTTCTTCCATTTTGCCTTCTCTCCTTTCTTTCCTTACCTTTCATGCTTTCCTTCTCTTCCTTTCCTCACTCTTACTAGGACAGCATTTTTCATGTAGGATGCTGAGTGAGCCTCATCTCTCTTATACTCTTAGATGATCATTTTCACAGCTCAGCTCACATCTACCTCTTTCATGAAACCTTTCCTATCCCTACAACCCATGGCAATCTATTTTTCTCACCTATTACATCACAGAATTCAATTTCCTTCTCTGGAAGATGAATGGGCTGGATCAAATTATCTCTAAGGTTATTCCAGCTCCAAATCCTCTAAATACAAACATTATTGTTAAAAAAATGATCATCAATACTCAGCTAATGGCAAGAAACAGGTCTATTCCTTTTACTAATCCACATGGTTCTGCTTATTACAGAACTTCCAAGATGATATAGCTAGAAAACTCACATGTGAGTTTTATCGAAATAGTTAAGCCCAACAAAACTTTTTATAATCTTAGAAAAATGAATCAGTGGATGGAAGGAGCAGAATAAAAGAACAGGAGGTAGAGCGTAGGGAGGACAGAGCAAGAATTAATGCATCTAGAGAACTAACTCTTCTTGCAATTGGTGGACATATTCAAAAGCAAACTGCTTAGGCCAAGAAAGCTCCATGGGAACTTCCAGTCTATTCAGAGAAAGATAAAATATTAACAGATGATGACTTATCAGAAATGACACAAGCCTTTCCTCATTCTGCCTAGAGGAAGGGATTCCCCCACAGTTCTAATGTACTCATTGCTGAGCCTTTAGAAGCACAATGACCAAACAGAAGGCTTAAAATATAGGGGGCCTGCACTCCTCAGCCATATTGTATGAAGAAAAAAATGTGTGTATGTATTCTAATCCTACATTATAGAAATAAAAAATGTGTATATACCCACACTGGGGAAGCTAGGTGGTAAAGTGGATAGGGCACTGGACTTGGAATCAGGAAGCCTCATCTTTCTGAGTTCATATCTTACCTCAGGCACTGACTAGCTGTGTGATGCTGGGTGAGTCACTTAACCGTGTTTGCCTCAGTTTCTCATTTGTCAAACAAGTTGGAGAAGAAAATGGCCAACCACTGTAGGATCTTTGCCAGAAAAACCCTAAACAAAGAGTCAGACATGACAACAACAGCAACATATATTCACATATATTTGAGGTACATGAGTTGTTTAGGGGAGTCTGAGGGCTTGCTGGGCTCTTTTCAGGGCTGCTAATCCACTTTTGGTGTCCAATTCTCACTTGTGGCTCCAAGAAGCTATAGTGTGTACAGTCATATCCTGGTAAATTCTCTTGGCAGATAGGCTAAATTAGGTTGAGGGTAATCAATAGATATCAGACCTCTTGGTAAGTTAGGGAGATGTCTACTCCAAGTATATGAAGACTTTCCCCAGTGAAATAGGTAGATGAAAACAATTTGTTCCAATAGCAATTGAAATAGGTGCTGAGAAGTGCTTAGAACTTGACCAGACATTAATAGCCAAGGTCATCCATTGTGTGAGAATCATCTTCAGTCATCCAAACTTTTGTCTTGCCACTGTACTTTGATGGTTCTGGAAAAAGAGATTGAGCTGATGACTTTGTGCTACTCTGACTCACTTAAATCCAATTCACATGTGAGTTAAGATATCAACTGTGATGACATTGGTCTTCTTTGAAATGAAAGATAAACAACTTCCACGTATACGTATATTGGCTAGTAGTATGATACTGTGAAATGAGTCCAGAATTTGGGGAAAGATTTGTTACTTGGCTACCACTGTGACTTGAATAAGTCATTTAGCTCCATTTAGCTTCAGTCTCTTACCTATAAAATGAAAGGATTGGATTAGATGATTCCTAAGGCTTGTCCCAGCTTTAAATATATAATTGTGCCTGTATGTGTGTATATATAATGCATACACGTAGTATATACATATAAATCCAGATACATATGTATATATTTATAGGGTTTTAAAATATTATTTTAGAAGATTTCCAGTCTTTTAAAATCAGTTTCAAAATTTTTCTTAAGTCTTGGAACTGAAAATTTTATTAAAGAAAATTTTATGATGAAATTTGTAGTGCTAGTTTAGAGAAATTCACTATTTATTTTTAGGGAATAAAGACATCAATTTTTTTGTGTGGGCATTTATCTCTGTGGTACAATGGTGACAATGACTTTCATTGCTGTTCTCTAAGTTAACTCTGGCAAAGCCACGTGATCTTATTCAAAACAAAACAAAACACAACTCCCAAACCCCAAACCAAACCAAATCAAAAAACCCCAAAACTCAACAACAAAAAACAAAACAAAACAAAACAAAAAACTTCTTCCCATCCTTTGGACCAATAATCTCCCCCCCACACACGAAATTAGATGCTATTGACATGGAAAAAAAATACTTCTTTGTACAAAAGTATTCCTAAAAGCTTTATTTACAATAGCACAAGAAGTAGGTTGTGTGGCTATGGAATGGTTAACTACATTCTGGCATGTAAATGTAAAGAAGAATATAGTACAGTAAAAGATGATGGATATGAAGTTTCTAGGGAGAAGTGGGAAAGCTTTTACAAGGTGATATAGAGTCATATAACCAGAACCCAAACAATAATATGTATGCTGGCTGTAACTAGATAAATAAAAGTAAGTTACATTCATGTAGAGCTTTGGTGGAATAGGGATTAGACTTGTGATTTTATTAATATTGTGAATTCCTTTTACAATCAATCAACAAACATTTTAAATCACTATAATATATCAGGCACTCTGCTAAAGGTTGAGGATACAAAAAGAGGCAAAAGACAGCCCCTGCTCTCAATGACCTAATGGAGAAACATCTTTTTTTGCAACTTGGCGCTGTGTTGGATTTGGAATTAAGAAGACCTGAGTTTGAGTCTTGTCTCAGACACTCACCAAGCCATTTAACCTCTCACGTATTGGAGATAATTACAAAGTTGCTGTGAGAGTCAAATAAAATTACATATATAAAGTTCTATAAAAATAGCAATGATTATTATTGGAACACTCATTATTGCCTAGAGATTGAGAAGTTAGATGACTTGTCCAGGTTCAGAGGAGGGACTAGAACTGAGATTTGCAGAACTCATCAATCACAACAATGCTATAAAATAGGTGGTACCAGGAGCTCTGAGAAAGCTGACACCCAGAGAGGTTAAGTTATGAACATGGTTATTCCTGACTGCAGACATAAGATAGAGTCTTCATCATGCAGAGAAAAATAGCAGCAGCAGTCACATCTGGAACCATCACCAAATCACTTAGAAGAAAGATATACAAAAGCAACCAGTGACATCTTAGCTCACACGAGAACTGGATTTAAGGGAAGCAGAGTAGCACAAAGTCATCAGCTCAATCTCTTTTCCAGAGCCATCGAAATCCAGGGGCAAGACAAAAGACTGAAGATGGTTCCCACGCAGTGGGTGACCTTGGCCTTCAATGTCTGACCAAGCTCTAAGTGCTCCACAGCACCTACTTCAACTGCCATTGGAACAAATTGTTCTCATCTGCCCATTTCACTGGGGAAAGTCTTCATGTATTTGGAGTAGACATTTCCCTAACTTACCAAGAAGTTTGAGGTTTATTGGTTACCCTCAACCTGATTTAGCCCATGTGCCAAGGGAGTTTTCCAGAGATGACCACTGGGCTTCTTGGAGCCACAAGTGAGAATTGAATGAAGGCAGACACCAAAAGGGCCCAGCAAGCCCTCAGAATACAGGGGTCTTGGAAACAAATAAGATGGTTTACCCCTGCCTTCTAAGAGGGGAGACAGCATACAAAGAATAACAACATAAATAAATTAGCCCTTGCTGAGAATGGCTGACTAGGAAAAAAAATAAGACATCTGACCCTAAAACAAATAAGATAACTAAGGATTTAAGTAAAATGAGGAACTTGGGCAAAGCTAGTTTACCTCTTTACATTGCTGGAGATCATCTAGGGGAGGTGGGTCTTGGATCTTTGGGTTAGAAGAGTGGGACTGGCAGGGAGAAGAAGGACAGAGATAATGGAGAGGCTGAGGGCTTGCAAAGGAACCTCAGAATGACTTAGTTCAGCCCCTTTGGTTTACAGAGCAAGAAACTGAGACACAGAGGGCAAAAACGACTGGTTTGAGGTTATATGGTTAATAAGAAGTCAACAGCTTGTGAGCCTCGGTTTCAGTCTAGGGCATCTTCTGCTTCACAATCGGAATCAGACATTTTGGAAGTGGGATGGACCTGGGGAGGTTCTAGTCTAAAGCTCTCCTTTTACAGACAGAAGACAGACTCTGAGAAGGGTAGAAACTTGCTTGAGCAAGGTGGGACTAGAATCCAGGTTTCCAGATTCCTAGTAAATCTTCCTTTTCACTATGTGGTAAGGAATCAATATTTCTGATTTGGTTAGGTTTTTGTTTTTGTTTTAATTTCTATTATTGACATTGATTTCTTTCTCCTCCTCTCCTTCCTCCTCCTCCTCCTCTTCTTCCTTCTCTTCCTCCTCCTCCTCCTCCTTCTCTTCCACCTTCTCCTCCTCTTCCTCCTCCTCTACCTTCTCCTCCTCCACCTCCTCCTCCACCTTCTCCTCCTCCTCTTTCTCCTCCATCTTCTCCTCCTCCACCTTCTCCTCCACCTCCTCCTCTTCCTCCTCCTCCTCTACCTTCTCCTCCTCCACCTTCTCCTCCTCTTTCTTCTCCTCTTCCTCCTCCTCTTCCTCCTCCTCTTCCTCCTCCTTTTCCTCCTCCTCCACCTTCTCCTCCTCCTCCTCTTCCTCTTCCTCCTCTTCCACCTTCTCCTCCTCCACCTACTCTTCCACCACCTCCTCCTTCTCCTCCACCTTCTTCTCTTCTTCCTCCTCCTCCTTCTCCTCCTCCTCCTCCTCCTCCTCTTCCTCCTCTTCCTTCTCTTCCTCCTCCTTCTCCTCCTCCTCTCTGTTTCTCTTTGTGTCTCTGTCTCCCTCTTTGTATCTGTTTCTTTTCTCTCTCTGTATCTCTCTCTGTGTGTCTCTGGTTCTGTTTCTCTGTGTCTCTCTCTAACACTTTTCTAGTTGTTTAATCCCTAGGAAAATAGTAGAAAAAATAAGCACATTTCAGCTGTTGGGTTTAAAGATAATTATCCCTTCCACATTGTGACTTTCCCCATCACCGTTTCAACATATTGTGAGTCGGTATAAGAAATTAACTGGGAATTTTTGGGAAATTTTGTGGAAGCCCAGACAACACAGAGCCTATGACCTAATACTTAAGCCAAATTTTACAATAAGGCACTGTTAAATACTCCACCAAAGGTAAAAGGAAAATTCAGACCTCTAGTATGGATGGCCAAAAATTTTAACATAGATTTTCAAATCATGGGGGCCTACACCCATAATCCCCTCAATATGGAAGGGATAACTGTCACCATGTTTTTTTCTCTTCCATGGGAAAACCTTTTCCCTTGACATGCCAGGCAAAAACTAAACTACAGTGGACCATGAATGCCGAGGAAGGAGTTACAGACCTAGGAGGCTCCAGCAGAGCTAAAGCAATCAAGCAGACCAAGTAGGGATGAATATTAAGAATGAAGCTATAGGGGCAGCTAGGTGGTGCAGTGGCTAGAGCATCAGTCCTGAAGTCAGGAGGACCGGAGTTCAAATTTGATCTCAGACACTTAACAATTCCTAGCTGTGTGACCCTGGGCAAGTCACTTAACCCCAATTGCCTCAGCAAAAAACAAAAACAAAAACAAACAAACCAAAAAAAGAATGAAGCTATAAATCAGGGCCAGTTAGTTGAGTGATGTCAGGATGTGCATGGATATAGCTGGAAGCCACAGTGGCTAGAGCACTGGAATCAAGAAGATCTGAGTCCACATCCTGCCTCGGACACTTATTAGCTGTGTATAATCAGTCATTTATATACATTTATATAAATTTACATGTATGTAAGCCATAAGCTATGATAAGCCATTTAACCTCAGCTTACCTCAGTTTCCCTATCTGTAAAATGGATAGGATAATAGTACCCCCATACACACTTGGGTTGTTGTGAGGACTAAGTGGAAAAAAAATGAAGTGCTTTGCAAACCTTAAAATGTTATGTAAATGCTAGTTATTATTATTATTATTATTGTGATAGTCAAAGTAAACTGTGGTTCAGAATCCAGAAAAGCATTTAAGAACATGATGGACAGAAGTACAATAGGACAGAGTCAAGTGGCAAGATTGACATCCAGATAAATGTTTAGAATCAAGAATAACTGTAGCGTGAGGGCCCAAGAGAGAACAGACATGAAACATAAACAACTGGAAATGACCCTTGAGACTAAGCCAACTCTTCCCTCATCCAAATTCCTCTTCTCTGCGTCTTTCCCCTTCTGACTTCAGAATTCCTATCGGCAGGACCCTGAGTGACCTGCCAGTGTTATTTAGTCGTCTGTTCCTTCAGCCAACGTCCCATCGATGTCTAGGTAAGACGTGGTACTTGCTGCCCTGAAGCTCATGGTCTGGTAGAGAGGTAAGTCCCAAAGGCAAATAATGGCAGCTTTTCACAATCAGATCTTCTTTTGGGGTCCCTGTTTCCATAACAGATGATCCTACGAAAGCCACTCGTCCCGGATGGGTGGAGGCCACCAAATAGATGATTATTGACTGCCCGCCTTGGCCGTTGACCCTGATGGGAGAGCCTCTGTGTTAGAGTGCTCCAGATGCTTTGGCAACAGCTAGAGAAACATTGGGTGCAGTCACAGGGTCTGAACCTGACCCCTGCCTCTTCCTTCTTGTGACCTCTGTGACTAAGCAAACCACTAGATCCTCTTGGTCCTCCATCTCCTTCCCAGTAGAATAATGGAGTTGATCTGCATGAGTTTCTCGCTTCCAATCCTTTGCTATCAAGTTGTGGAAAGAGCTGCCCTGGGGTTCGAAGGTCCAAGTTCTAATGCCGGTTCTGTCTCTGAGCACTTGTGGACATGCATGGCGGATGTTGGTTCTTTCATGTACCCCATTGCAAGAAGGAGACCTGCAGGCCCCTGGAGAGAAAAAATGGGAAACCAGGTGAAATGTGCTTTCTCATATTCTCCTGGAGAGGAAGGGAGAAGCTTCATAAGAAGTAGCCTTTTCAGCAACTTCAGGACATTTCTTTTCCCCTTCATTTTTTTTTCTTTTGCAATTGTGACATGTCTCCATGAAATGGGCCACAGGAAGGAAGGCTTTGTTCAAGAAGTTATTTTCTGCACATCCCTTTATACTCTGGATTTCACAATAGGGGTGAATTTAGGTTGAATTTGAAGGAGTGTAATCACCCAGGCTCCAGAGCCTTGAAAGCAACCAGAATTGGGGTTCATTGGCCAGAAGGGGGCAATGAGAGCTTAGGAAGGGTTTCTTTTGTGGCAGCAGAGATGGGAAATAGGTGGGAAAGTCAGCCTTTTCCTCCCCACTTTTAATGAAAAAAGAACTTAGGGCTCCAAGCAAGTGCAATATAGGTTCTTGAATTTGCACATTGAACTTGAAAGGGGATTCTGCTGCTTACAATCTTCATTAATTTCTTTAGTTTTTCTGGCTCTCAGTTTACTCCTCCACAAAATGGGGGGAAGGTATGAGACCAATGTCATTATCTCTATTTACAAATTAGAAAACTGAGTCTCAGAGGGAATGAATGATTTGCCAAAGGGCCAGGAAGCAGCAAAACTAAGACTCCAACTCAGTCCCCTGACACTGCAGCCATAGATTGACATGCTGTACTATAGTGCCTCCCAATTAGAATCTGGAAAGGAGCCAGACAGGAAAGGTCAGCTATAGTGAACTTCTACAGTAGGGAAGTCAGCAGCGTAGGGGAGGCCTGGAGGAGTGCTAGCCCTGACTTTGCTGCTTCAGCAGTGTGACCCCTTCCCCTTTAGTGAAGGTCAGGGAACTCAGGGGTTTTTCTCAGCTAGACAGTTCTTGGATTTACAAAAAACAAAACAAAAAAAAATTAACCCTGCTCTAACAAACACTAAAAAAAAAAATAGAATTTCCATATACATACTAGAAAAGAAAAAAGATGATTACTTGTGGATCCATGAATCTCTACCACAAATAGTTTTTTTTAAAGGAATATAATTTATCCTGTTATTTTTGTTTTCTTTTTTTGGTTTAAAAACAATCAGCATTAAGTGACTTGACCCAGATCACACATAAGAAACTGAATTTGAATTCAGGTTCTACTGACACTTCAAAACAAATTTCTCTTGTAAAAGTACAACTTTCTTATATTGTTAATCTGGATATCTTATAATTATTTGTATATTTCATTTAAGTTTTCAGTTTATTGGCAAAATAGTTTCTAATAATTTCCTTAATTATTTATTTGTTGTGAATTCTTCTTTTATTTTTTTTTCCATTTTTGATGCTGACAATTTGATTTTCCTTTCTTTTAAAATTCAAACAGTAGTGGTTGGTCAATTCAATATTGGGCTTTTTTGTTTTCAGTTTTGTTAAATTCTTCTTTAATTTTCAGAATTTCTATTTTGATGTTTCGTTAGTATTTTATAATTTACTGCTTTTCTAGTTTTTTTAAAGTTGCATGCCCACTTGATTGATCTATTTTTTTCTCTTTTGTTGAGTGTTTAGAGATATAAATGTTCCCCCATGAACTACTTTGACTTCATACCAAAAGTGTTATTTCATTTTTGTTTCATTTTTGTCATTTTCTTTGATGAAGTTTCCTTTGTTTGTTATTTAATTCATCAGTTCTTAAAGATTAAATTATTTAATCTTTAATTAATTTTTATTGCTTTCATAAAATGCCTTTTATTGTGTATAATTTTCATTGCAATGTGGCAAGCAAAAGATTGTTTTAATATTCCTATTCTATTCATTTCTTTCTAATGTATTTATGCCACAATAAATGGTCAGTTTTTGTAAATATACCAGACACAGCTAGATATATAGAGATTCCTTTCCATTCCCATTCAGTAGTCACAAGATATTTAGGTCCTAAACTTTTTTCTTTTTTAGTCTTAACTTAGATTTATCTCATTCTGAAAAGTGATATGTTGAGGTCCCTGTATTGTTATTTTCTTATTTATTTCTCCTAGCAAAATGACTGATTTTGCCCTTTAGTTATGAGACTATATCATTTGTTGCATATATATTAGGTATTGATGTTAATTTTTTGTGTATGGTAGCTTTCAGTACAGTGTAATTCCCCTGTTCATCTCTTTGACTTGTCTCTTTCTACTGTTTCCTTGTCTAAGATAGTGATTGTTTCTGCTGCTTTTTAAAAACTTACATGAATCTAAATTGATTTTTTTTGGTTTACCTAAGACTAAAGTAGAGGGAGAGTTGGTGAGTGACTTTTTGTTTGCAGATGGTTATGTACCCAATACAGCTTTTGAGGCTGAGATGCAACACAGGATGAATTCTCTTCTGCTTGTGCTAATTTTAGACTGACAACACCAAGAAATAGAGATTCTCCACACCAATCAGCACCACGCCATCCATGCATGGAACCAATGGTTACAGCAAGTGGAGAGATTCTGAATGCTGTACATTTATTTACCTTGGCAGTATGCTTCCCAGGATTTTATCCATAGATGATGAGGTTAACCCATGCATTGCCAGAGCTAGCTCAATGTTTGGGAGGCTCTGAAGAAAAGTTTGGGAGAGGAAAAGTATTAGATTGACAACCAAACTGAAGGGCTACAGAGCCATTGTGCTGATCTCATTGTTGTATGCTTGTGAAATCTGGACAGCATGCTAGCTCTGTGCCAGAAAACTGAATCACGTCCATTTGAGCTATCTCAGGAGGATTCTGAAGATGATGTGGCAGACTAAGGCATTGGACACTGAGGTAATTTCTTGCCAAGCATCTGGACTCTACTACAGAGAGCACAACTCTGATGGTCTGGTCACATTTGGGTGCCAAGCGTACATTTGCTTAAAAGACTATTTTCTGGAGAACTTGTACAAGGCAATTGCTGACATGGAAATCAGAAGAAGTACATAAGGATACTCAAAATATCTCTAAAGAACTCTGGAATCAATTATATGGCAAGGGAGACACTGGGACCGGACTGACCAGCATGGTGTGACCACACCAAAGCATCGTGCTCTATAGCAAAGCAGAATTGGGGTAGCTCAAAAGAAATGGGAGATGTGCAGATTTAGAGATATTTCCACTTCCAATGTTCATGTGGACTATTTGTGCCCAACCTGTGCTAGAGCCTTCTGAGCTCGTATTGATTTGCAAAGCCACAATCAGGGATACGGTACACCCCAACATAGTGATGTCTTTGAGCATAACAGGACAACAATTATAACCAAACTCATGAAACTGGAACAAAATCAGTCCTGGACCTTGTGTCTTATTTAACTTCTTCTTTGATCCTTGAAGACTTTAGAGTTCATAGGGGACACATTTCTTCTACTGGGATTAGAATCTAAACACCTAATTGTCATAAAGGACTTTTCAATTATTCAGTTAGGCAATTAAGTAGTGCAGTAGATAGAGTACTAGATCTGGAGTTAGGATGACCCGAATTCAAATATAATCTTGTATACTTAATATGCACTCTTATGCATGCTTTTTTTTGCTGTGTGAACTTAGGCAAGTCATTTAATCTCTGTTTGCCTCAGTTTCCTCACCTATAAAATGGAGATATTACTGTATCTATCTCACAGGGTCGTTGTGAGGGTTAAATCAGATAATAGTTGTAAAACACTTAATACAGTGCTTAGTGCATGGCAAATGGTATATAAATGTTAGCTATTATTAATAATTGTATTCTCCATCTCATGACTTCCTTGAGTAGAATAGGAAGAGATTGTAGACTGGATTGCCTTTAGGAAGGATATTTGAGGGTAGGAACTGTTTTAATTCTCTCTACATATCTTCTGCACATAGCTCAGTGTCTGGCATGTAGTAGGTACTTATAAATGATGTTGATTAATTGATTGATTAAAGAAAGCCAAAGCTATGACCTTATTAGTACTAATACATAGTCCAAGCACATAGTAGATGCTTGATAAATACTAGTTGATGGATTGTATTGATTCAACAAAATTCAGCAACATTTATTAGGTTCCTAATAACCAGGAATACCAGGAACATAGAAAAGAGCCAAGTGGGGCTAGGCCAGGAAGGAACTCACCTGGGCTGCAGCTGTTGGCAAGAGGAACTATGTCAACTGGTAACTTCCTGTTTTAACTATTCTTGTTAACTAGTTACTAAACTCAGTTTTTTTTTTCTATATTCCTAAAGGAGAGCAGGTCCTACTGAAGTGTAAATGTAAAATTTTAATAATTACGTTATCTTAAAAAAATTATCTAAAATTCTTGTAGCCTTTAAAATTTGGTGTTCTGGGATGAAACTCTGATTGCCCTTCCCTAGTTATAATCCTGGCAATAAGCATCCAGTAAAAATTCTTAGATAGGGGCAGCTAGCTGGTCAGCCGGAGACAGGAGGACCTGAATTCAAATCGGACCTCAGACACTTAACATTTTCTAGTTGTGTGACCCTGGACAAGTCAGTTAACCCCAATTGCCTCAGCAAAAAAATAAATAAAATAAAAATTCTTAGGTGGACAGTTGCTTAGTAGTTTTTCAGTTGTTTCCTACTTTTCATTGGATCTCATTTGGGGTTTTCTTGGCAAAGATACTGGAGTGGTGTGCTGTGTTCTTGTCTAAATCATTTTACAGATGAAGCACCTGAGACAATTAGGATTAAATGACTTCCCAACAGTCATACTAGTGTCTGAGGTCATATTTAAACTCATGAAGATGAGTCTTCCTGATTCTAAGCCCAATGTTCTATCCACTGTACCATCTAACTGCCCTTGAGTGGGGGATGACGTGGTTAATTGTGTGCTTTGGAAAGTTTTTTTTAAATAGGTATATGAAAGAAAAATTGGAAAGAAGAAAGACTAGAAGCAGGGATATAATCAGTAAGTTATTGTAATAGTTTAGGCAAAGCATAATGAGAATCCGAACTAGAAAAGTTGCTGTGTGAGAGGAGAAAGGGAATGAATACAAAAGATGTCAAGAAGGTAGAGTAGATTAAGTCTTAGCAATCGATCAAATGTTGGAGGAAGATGAATGGGAAAAAAGAATTGACTGTGCTTCTAGGTCATGAACTTGGACGATTGGAAGTATGGTGGAACCTAACACAAAAATAGGGAACCTCTTTCTATCTGAAGCTCTTCTTGGTTTAAAATTCATGGAACAAGATACTTCTTCCAATTCATCCTGGTTGACCTGAAATTTCATCATGCTCTTTTAACTGAGCTTTGATTACTCAATACTTTCCTCCATCTTACTCCGCTTCCTCTCCATTCTGATTAAAGGACCAGAGTGGAGCACTAACTCCACCCAAAGTTTTCCTCTATAGAATGCAGGATTTGGATTTTCTAACTTATTCTACACTTTTCATCTCCCACAGAACCATAGAATCTACCCAAGGAAGGGACCTCAATGGTCATCTAACATAATCTATTCTTCAACAGCAATCCTCCATCCAGGGTTTCTTAAACTTTTTCCATTTGTGACTTCTTTTTGCCTGAGAAATTTTTACGTGACTCTGGTTATATAGGTATATAAAATACATATACAAATAAAACATTTACTAATAATAAATCATAAATTTCCAATGCCCATGTTCAATTATAAGACTCCATATAGGGGTGGGAACTATAATTTAAGAAGATGGGTCTATACCACCTACCTGACAAGTAATCATTTAGACTTTAGGCATCCTACCCTTCTGTTACAGCTCATTTCACTTTTGGATAGTTCTAATTGTGAGGAAGTTTTTCCCAACTTAAAGCTTAAATTTGCCTTCCAACAACTTCTAGTCATTTCCTTTCTTTGACTAGGGAGGAAAGCTTAATCCTTCTTCTACATGAACCATTGCCTAATCACTGTTTGTTAATATTATATATTTATGAAATTAAATTTTTTTAAAAGTAGTATTATAACAAAGAGAGTTAGACTTTGCTTGGCTACAAAGGGGGAAGTGAGTGGAAACCCTGCAAATATTTGAAGATGGCTATCCCATGGTTTCTAAACAGGTCACTATTTTGGTCTTTCCCCTTGTTTTGCTTGGGGTTGCCCAGCCTGGAGGGCTAATATAAAAAGAGAACTTTTAGTTTCTCTTTAAGTTAGTCTGACCTTACTTACAATTGAATACTCCTCCCCAAACTAAGACTACTATCTTTACAGAACTGGATTTCATTATTTGTCCTGCTGTGTTATTGTGTTATTTTTACTTTGTGTTCCTGTGTATCAGGTCCTAGAACAATGAATCAGATTCGGTATGGCTAATGGATAGAGTACTGGAATTGGAATTAATTTCACCTCTGATATTTACTAGCTTATGTGATATTAGGAAGTTACTTAATCTTGCTAAATCCAAGTTACTTTATCTCTAAAATTTAGATAATATTAATGTGTCAACAAGATGACACAGTGGAGTGTCTGATTTAGAATCAGGGAGATCTGGATTCAAATGTGGTCTCAGAAACTTATTAGATAAGTGACCCTGGACAAGTCAGTTAACTCCCTCAGTTTCCTCAACTGTAAGATAGGAATAATAATAGCATCTACCTTATATGGTTGATGTGAGGATCAAATGAAATAATTGTGAAGTGCTTGGCATGTAATAGGCAAACATAAATTTTGTTATTATTATTATTATTATTAAAATCTATTTACCATAAAATCATGAGACTGAAATTCAAATGAAATACTATATATGAGCTGTAATAAGAATACATATATGTTAATTATTATTTACTCCTTTATGGGGAAGGGAAATGTGACAGGGGACACAGATGGATATTGCTGGAGATAGAATAGAATGTTAGTGCTATTACCAAAAAAAAAAAAAAAATGAAAGGCTCCTATTCCTCCAGCCCTAGTATCTCTCTATCCTTAGCTTTAGTCCTACCTTACCAGCTGCCCCCTGGACATTTCAAATTGGATATCCTTTCAAAATAGAATCTTGTTTTCTTTCTCCCTAAACCTACCCATTTCTGAACTTCCCCTGTCTTTGTTGAATATACTACCATTTTTCCAGTCATCTAGGTTCTCAACCTTGGTATCAACCACAATCCCTCTCTTTTCCTCATATTTCATATATACAATCAATTGTCTATTCCTTTACAACAATCTTTTAGATTCATTTCCTTCTTCCATCCCTCTACTTTATGACTTTACCTAATTGATCTTCCTGCCTCAAGAATCTGTGCTCTGAACTATACCCATTTTGCCTTTTACCATCATCCCTGGTACCATCTTTATCATAAATGACAAAAATGCATTCATTACCTATTATGGGAAAGACACAGTTTGAAGTACTTTGGGAGATGCAGAAATGTCCAAGATGTGCTTTCTGCTCTCTGGTTGCTTACATCCACTTGATTTCAATTTTGATGACATATCACAAATGAGTAGGGAGTCATGCAAAATATACCATGGTTGAGTATCGTGGTCAGTTTCCTCTAAATATTTTTATTGCTGTATTTTATTTTTTACATCATCAATATTTCTCATTTCCCTCTGTCTTTATTCTCCCAGACAGATATCTCATAACAATTTATTAAAAAGACAAAACAAAAAAGAAAGAAAAAAATCAACAACAACTTACTAATATATAAAAGAGTCTGAAAATATGTAAAATGTACCACATTCATGGATTTCTTATTTTGGTAAAGTGTTTGCAAAGTGTTTCCTCTTCTTTAGTGTCACGCTTGGTTTTTGTTTGTTTTTTTGCAATTTTGCAACATTCACTTTTGATTTCTTTTGGAGGGAAAGGTTCTTTCTATTTGCATTGTAATAGTCACTGTATATGTTGTTTTCTTGGCTCTGATTATTTTATTCAGCATCAGTTCACGCAGATCTTTCTATGCTTCTCTGTGTAGTTATCACGTTCATCATTTCATATAATTTAGTAATATATTACATTCACGTGACATATTTTGTTCAACCATTTCTCCTACTTGATGGACTACTACTTGTATCCAAATCTTTGTTGTCATGAGTACTGCTAAAAATGTTTTGGTATATATGGAGATTTTCTTCTTATTAATCACTTCCTTAGGTATAAGCCTAGTAGTGAAATCTCTAGGTCAAAGGACATAGATATTTTAAAGGCAGCTAGATAGCAAAAAGGTTAGAATGGTGGATTTGGAATCAGGAAATTTTGAGTTCAAATCTAGCCTCTGATGTTTACTACCTCTATGACTGTGGGCAAGCTAATTAACTTCTTCTGTTTCAGTTTCCTCATATGTAAAATGGAAATAATAAAACCTATCTCCCAGGGCCGCTGTGAGAATAAAATGAAATATATTTATAAAGCACCATATAAATGCCAGCTATTAGTTATTTGTATAATTCTGAATTGCTTTATAAAACAATTGTGCTACAACCCAGCTCTATCAACAATGGTGTAGTGTGCCCATCTTTTCACAACCCCTCCAACATTAATTATTGTCATCTACTGTCATGTTTGTCGGACTTCTTTTTGTGTATGAGTTGGACTCAATACCTCTTAACTCTCTCCTGCCTTTCCAGTCTCCTTACATATTACTTCCCACTATGCATTCTTTCATAGCTTCCTGGTTGTTTTACAAATAAGACACTCCAGGAGACATCTCCTACATCAGGCATTTTTTTCTGACTGTCTTCCATGTCTGAAATGTTCTCCCTCCTCCATTCTGCCTACTGACTTCCTTTATGTCCCAACTAAAATCCCATATTTTGTAGAAAGCCTTTCTTAATCCCTCTTAATTCTAGTGCCTTTCCTGTGTTTTTTCATACTTATATATAGCTTGCTCTGTATATATTTATTTGCATGTTATCTCCTTCATTAAACTCTTTGATTTGTCTCTGTGAGCTCTTTTTGTGTTTAGCATAGCATTTGGTACATAGTGGGCGCTTAATAAATGTTTATTTTTTGATTGCTATGTTCCTTTTCAACTATTTAATTCTATGGTTCCTGACTGTGTAGGTAACAAAACCAGATAACATCTTCTTCCATCCTGGGCAGTGATCAGGGACATGTAGGGGTTCTCCTTTATACTTGAACATGAAGGATAAAAAGAGATCAAATAGTCTAAACTTTGTATCGCCTATGGCTCTGTTCCTGATAGGTGTTTCTGTGGCTGTCTCTTCTTCCTTTGTGACTCAGGCCCCAGGTTTTTTCCCAGTTCCCTGATATATGAGATTTCATTGGTAAGAGATGGGTCTTGATATTCAGTTTCCATTTATATCACTTTTTTTTCATCCCATTGCTCCTAGACATCATTGAAAACACTCATGGGAAATTCTGGTGTATTGAGCTTTCGGAATAACAAGGTGAATCAAAGAAGGGAATAGTGATTGTCATTACACTTAAAAGGGTACATTCCAGAACTGGACAACTTCCATTAATTGGTTTGAGCAAATTCTTACAACTTAAGACTCCTAGGCAGAGTTTAGGGTGTCAGAGGTACCTAGGGATGCTTTCTTTTCATTTAGCTCTCCCAAATCTCCAAGTATACAATAATACAATGTGAGGATTATTCTAGAGACCCACGCTATCTGCTAAGATGGCTTATCCATAGTGTATCTTTCATGTCCTTGGGATAAGATTTGACATTATGGGGGAAACACAAGTGACCTTGAAATGCTTATACTTAAGGTTCTAAGATGGATAGCACTGATCCAGATGACACTGGTAACCTCACAGAGTATATAACAAGAGCAAATGACATCAGTTTTTATTCTGGGACTGAACAACACGAAGTAAATATAGTGACTTGATATATGATGGGTATGGGGGTCATTTGAGATAAAGGAGAGGTTTATAGGGGCTTAGCTCAGGAGAAAGAAACATCTTTATTCTTAAAAGTATCTTTTTCTGATTTCCCCAGTTATTATCCTCAATCCAGTTTCATTGTGTTTATTGTTTTTTATTTTATATTTCTTCATTTGTGTATATCTTGTTTCTGCCAATACAAAGAAAGCTTCATGAAGTCAGGGACTATCTCCTTTTTGTGTCTTCAGTACTTAGCATACAGCAGGCACTTAATACAGGCTCATTCAATTAAAATGAATTGAACTGTTTGGGAGACAGTCCAAGATGTTAAGAGGATCTTTAAATTTTAGACACATTAAAAGCTCTGTTCTGGGACTCAGTATTTTTTTTGCCATGACTTTGCTATATGATCTTGGATGGATGCTTCTTCTATCTGGGCCTGATCTTCCTTATCTCTAAAATGTGAAGGCTAGTTTAGTTGATTTCTAAGATTTCCCAGTTTAGTTGATTTCTAAGATTCCTTCTGGTCCCTGTGATTTGTAATGAATCTATGAGATGAATGGATCTATCTGGAGAAGTCAGTGATGGAATAGAGAATTTCTTCCATCCTAAGACTTTCAATTGCCCAAGCTACAGAAATTGGCATATATCATGCCCAGCAAAAGAGGCTTTTGGCACCCTTAGCCTCCCCCATTTTAATCTCTTCAGATGTTAGTAGATGTTTAACAACTGGATATCCCTCTCTTATCCCCCCCCAAAAAAAGTACACTCACTCTTTTATATTTTATCTATAATTTTACTAAGTCTATACAATTAACAAATCAATAAATCAAGCCCTGATTTGTGGTATTGGACAATTTCTGAGATTTAAATACTCACACTGAAAATTTAACAGTTAGCTTTCAAAAAAAGTCTGATTTGACTTTAGATAGCTCCAGCATGCCCCTGTAAATAATCTGTTCCCACCATTCTCTTTCCTTTTCCTTTATCAAAAATGATTTCAGGAAAAGATCTGATTTAGTGTTTTTTTAAAAAACAATTTAGTGCAAATGTAAGTTGTTTCACTAACATCCTCCTTCCCTAGTTCCTCATTATTATCTGTAGACTTGAACGTTAAGTAAGCAGAGCACAAGCTCTGGCAAGTCCTACCAAGCTGGAAAGTCTTTGAATATGAACATGGCAATACACTGTGTCTTTCATTCAATGCCCAAACTCAATTAATTTTTGGCCAGAGAAGGGAAGGGAATAAAGATTTATATGATGTCCATTGTGTTTTGTATCAGGCATTGTAATAAATGCTTTGCAATATGATCTTGTTTGATCCTAACAACAACCCTGAGAGACAGAAACTATTATTATCCTCATTTTATAGGTAAGAAAACTGAGTCAAACCAATGTGAAGCAAGCTGACTAGGGCTGCAGGGGTAGGTGCCTCAGGTCACATTTGAACTCGTCTTCCTGACTTTAAAATCTATGTTCTATACATTGTTATCACCAACTACTTCTAATTAAGACAGCTCTGATTGTTAGGAAATGATCCTGTGTGTTTGTGCCAATGTAATCCAAACTAGAACTAGATTAAGTATTTTAGGGGCAGAAACAGATCTTGGGCATTTTTACCTTATTTATAGTACCTCAAATAGTATTTGGCAGGTAAAAGGCAATGGCTAAATGCAGAGGGGCTTATCACTAGAAGTTTGGTAACCAGGTAAGGGATTGTTCTGTTCATGAAAACATACATGTGGATACATATGTATGGATAAAGTAACAGGGCTTCTGAAATAGGGACTTCAGTGTTGGAAAAAAACATCTAGAATTTTGAATTTTTAAGTCAATGCTACAGTTAGCTTGCTTGGAATAATATCAACTAGTGGCTCTCCCTTCTTCCCTCTCCAGAAATATTTCTATTGATAAATTTTTTTATTAAACCTTTTTATTTACAGACCATATGAGTAATTTTTCAACATTGCTCCTTGAAAAGCCTTCTGTTCCAAATTTTCCCCTCCTTCCCCCCTCCTCCCCTAGATGGCAGGTAGTCTAATACATATTAAATATGTTAAAATATATGATAAATCCAATATATGTATGCATATCTATACAGTTATCTTGCAGCACAAGAAACATCACATCTAGAAAGAAAAAGAAAAAAAAAACCTGAGAAGAAACAAAATGCAAGTAAACATCAACATAGAGCGTGAAAGTGCTAGGTTGTGATACACATTCAGATCCCATAGGCCTCTCCCTGGGTGTATATTACTGAACACTTGGAACTGGTTTGAAACATTTCATTGTTGAAGAGAACCATGTCCATCAGAATTGATCGTCATATAGTCTTGTTGTTGCCATGTATGATGATCTCCTGTTCTGCTCATTTAATTTAGCATCAGTTCATGCAAGTCTCTCCAGGCCTCTCTGAAATCATCCTGCTGGTCGTTTCTTACACTGGTTGCTTCTTAAGCACTGAAATTATATTAGAGAAGTAATTTTAGGACTTGGAATTAACTCTGATTTTGAAGCCTGCTTATTGAGTATGTCATTTCATCTTGGTTGAAGCCTCAGTTTTCTCATTGGTAGGCAGCAGGTAAGAATGCTTGAACTCCTTAAGTTATGGTTTGCTGTGAAGAAAATAATGCTTTGTAAATATGAAAAAGCTCGATACAAATGTCAATTATTATTGTTCTGTTTCTTGGTTCAGTTTCTTCATCTTTAAAATAAAGGATTTGTAATACATAACAATAAAATTTCCTTCCACTTGTGAGTTGTATGATCCTATTTATCTGCATTTTATTAAACCATTTTTATTTGTCCTGGAAATAAGTCCTCTGAAGGTTAATTGGGTCACAACTTCCTTAAAATAACATAGAAATGTTTTCCCCTCAGCATTACTTTTTGGAATTCAAGTAGTGTCTGAAGTCAGATTTGAACTCAGGAAGCTGAATTTTCTTGACTTCAGACCCAGCTCTCTATTCACTATCCCACCTTGCTGTCCTAAACATAATGCTCATGACAATAATAATAATGGCTTGTGTATGTCATCAACAAGCATTTATTAAGCATTTCTGTGCCAGGTACTGTGTTAATTATTAAAGAGGTAAAGAAAGGCAAAAACAGTCCTTGTCCTCGAGAACTTCACAATCTAAAGAAAGAGACAACATTCAAAGAATTACATGCAAATGCGGATACATGGAATAAATACAGGATAAATTGGAGGTAATCTGGTAGGGAAAATGAGATTTTGGTCAACTTAAAGGAAATCAGGAAACCAAGAAGTTGAAAATAAGGGGGGGAGAAAATTCCAGGCCTGGGGAAAGCCAGTAAAATAGTTTCAAAATGAATACACAGAGTTAATGTTATAAGGATTTAGTTTATATTTTGTTTTTAAAATAAAATTTTATTGATAAATATCATCTTTTATATTGTCCAAATTTCTTTCCATATATCCCTCCTTTTCTCTCTTCACAAAAGCCATCTCATATAATGAAGAATTTTTAAATAAAAAAAAAGAAAGGAAAAGAGCAAGAACAGGGAACAAATGAGCAAAGCCAATCAGTAGATTGAAAAAACCTGAAAATACAGGTAATATTCCAGATCCTTGAACCTCCCATCTCTGCAAAGGAGTGAGAAAAGTTGTCTTCTCATATATCATACTCGTTCTTTGAAATTGCAGCATTCACTTTCTATTGGTCTCATTGTTGCTCTTTGCATTGACATTGTTGTAGTCTTTTTGTATATTCTTTTCTTGGGTCCACTTAACTTCACTCTACATTAGTTTGTGGAAGTCTTCCCATGATCCTTCTAGCTTGCCTTAGCATGGAACTTTTCTCATTGCTCAGGGCCTCTGGAACATCCATCCACTCTTGAAGTCTTATCACCAGGAACATCCTTCTGTCAATTTGGGCTCCTTTCTCTCATTGGGGAGCTCCTCCTGGGGCTCCCATTTGGGAGGGGTCCAGTCTGCCCCACCTTCATTCTCCTTCGAGCTGTGCTTTTGGTTCTTTGGAGTTTAACTCCAGATTCAGTCTCACCCTGAAATCTACTGCTTTTCAGTTCCATTTACTGTGTCATTTCCCCCCATTAGAATGAAAGCTGCTCAGGGGCAGGAACTGTTTGTTTTTTAATATATATATATATGTGTGTGTGTGTGTATGTATATATATATGTGTGTTTGTATGTGTATGCATATATATATATGTGTGTGTATGTATATATATATGTGTGTATATATATATGTATATATATATAAAATATATATTTGTAGCCCCAGCACTTAGCATAGTACCTGACACATAGTAATCATTTAATAAATTTTTATTGCATTATTCTATCTCATCATGCTTCTCTATATTCATCATTTGTAATTTCTTGTTGTTGAGTAGTTTTTTGTCCAGTAAAGTGACTTGCTAGTCACTAATATATTCATATTATATAGACATGAGCAGCTAGATGGCACCAGGCCTAGAATCAGGAAGACTCATCTGAGTTCAAATCTGGCCTCAAACACTTACTTAGCTATATGATCCTGGGCAAGTCACTTTACTGAGTTTGCCTCCGTTTTCTCATCTGTCAGATGAGCTGGAGCAGGAAATGGCAAACCATTCCACTATCTTTGCCAAGAAAATGCAAATAATCACAAAAAGTTGCACACGACTGAACAACTCATATATCTTGTTTATACAGTAATTTACATATTGTAAATTATGAGCCCTTTAAAAACAGGGGCCATAGTTTGCTTTTCCTTGTGTCCTCAGTTCTTAGTATTATGTCTGGCAGGTAGTAGTCAATTAATGAATATATTTTAATTGACTGAGATAAAGGTTAATTTTTATATGTAAGATGGGAACAGATTGTGTTAGACCTAGCTATAGTTTGAGAACCTGTTGTTAAATTTTGATTCTGAACATTTTGACCTCAGAAATCAGCAATTGCTTC
This sequence comes from Myrmecobius fasciatus, assembly GCA_023553655.1. Classification (NCBI taxonomy): domain Eukaryota; kingdom Metazoa; phylum Chordata; class Mammalia; order Dasyuromorphia; family Myrmecobiidae; genus Myrmecobius; species Myrmecobius fasciatus. Next base: position 127,828 of record JAJPUD010000001.1, read on the forward strand.
ATATCAAGGCTTGATTTATTGTTTTGTTGTTGCTATAGACTTAAGAAAGTGATAATAATGCAGATTCAACTTACAAGTATATGTACATACTCTCTCCCCACATCCCAGTATATGACTTTTATAAATTTTGCTTGAGCTCAGCAGGAATGCAGTGGAAGTCACAGGGAATGAAATCATCAGCAGACTGCGAGGTTGGTGACTGAAGGCTAATAATAATCACTGACATTTATGTAATGAAGATTTACAAAGTGCTTTACATCCAATGCTTCACCCTTGGGTGGGGTGTTGGTTGTTGAGTAGTGAGTCATTAAAATTACCCCATCCCATTTAAAATAAGTAATAAGATACTTAGATGCTTTAACAATGTGAGTACTAGTATAGTCTTCTGTCTAACCAAAACATTAAATGTGAAAACTGGTGTGATATTGACAGGAAAAAGTTTGGATTGGTTGGAGAGACTTAATCAGGTTCTATGCATCTCTTAAAATAGCAGAGCAGCACCAAACTGAGAGATTGATTTTCTAACGAGCAATGAATGGAGAGAATGTTACAACTGAATCCCCAGAAAGGAAAATGTCTCGGATGGGATGAGAAGTACTTTGGACTGGGCTTGGTTTCCTTCCGTAAATCCTGCTGACCAGAGAGGTACCTCATGAATTTAGGAGGTCCAGATCATCTTTTATCTTCCTATTGATATCTTAGCAGCATCTCTATAGAGCTGATGGAAGTGAAGGACATCTGACTTTTTCATATTCTGTACCAAAAAATGACCACCATTTACATCCCAATAGAGTGATGATACTAAGGAGAAAAAAATTACTTTATACACAAATTTATAGCTCTACAAGGAATATAGCAAAGAAGCTTCATCATAAATATGGGAAATTTTTTAAGCTCCCCACCCCTAAAATTGAAGATTTCTAGAAATTGGGAGCTATGAGTTATTCCTTTGTCAAATGGGTTCTCTAGACTTAAACTCACTTTCCAATGGAATCTTTATATGCTGGTGAGAGTATGTCAGATTTTGGGGGAAGCTTTTATACCAATTTGTTCCCTATAAGTATGAGTAAAACTTACCCCTAAAACTCTGAGGGGAAGTCATAATGGGCACTTGACTCTTTAAGTAAGAAGGGAATTGAGAAAGTCAACTTGGAGTATGTTCCAAGGCTAAGATAACAATAGGAAGAGAAGAAATCCTGCCTACATCTGAAATTTACCAAGTGCACATCCAGTTAAAGATGGGAGTAACTAAGGCCATCCTTAAAATGCTCTTTCCCCCTGAGTGACTTGATTGATTTACTGAACCAATAACTTACTCTTATATACATTTTTCCAAATAATTTTTCAATTCTTAAAAAATCCCCTAATAATGACCTATATTCTCCTTTAAAAGAGGGAAGAACATATTTGCAAGTTTCATTTCACTTTCTCCAAGTGGAGATTTTCACTTATTTTCTTGTGTGATTAATTCATCCAATGAAAATATCAGATCCTTTGTACTTTTATTCAGTAAATTCCAATCCTGCTTCTGATACATGTCCCTCTATGTGATCCTGAGGGACTCACTTACCTCTCAGCCACCCAGGCAGCTCTTTTAGTAGCAGAAAATGTGTTGTTGATTTGTGCTGATTGAGGGGAGTTTCCTCATTGGGACTTCCTAATATCAATGGCATCATATGTCCAGTATAAAAAGAAAACAAAAATTTCCAAGAATGATGCTGGGATTAAAATGAAATATCTCTCTTTTTTTCCACCCCAGTTCTTGGTTGTTCTTTCTTTCTTTCTCTTCCTTCCTTCCTTTCTTTCTCTTCCTCTTCCTTCCTTCCTTTCTTTCTCTTCCTTCCTTCCTTCCTTCCTTCCTTCCTTCCTTCCTTCCTTCCTTCCTTCCTTCCTTCCTTCCTTCCTTCCTTCCTTCTTTTCTTATTTAGATTTTTATTTATTTTGTTAATTTTAAAAATAATAATAGCTTTTTTTTTTCAAAATACATGCAAAGATAGTTTTCAACACTCACCCTTGCAAAACTTTCTCCCTCCCTCCCCCTTTCCCCTCTTCCCTGTACAGCAAGTAATCCAATATAGGTTAAACATGTGCAATTCTTCTAAACACATTTCCACATTTATCACACTGCAAAAAAAATCAGATTAAAAGAGGAAAAATGAGAAAGAAAAAAAACCTAGCAAACAACAAAAAAGGTGAAAATTACAATGCTGTGAGCCACATTCAGTCTACATAGTCTTCTCTCTAGATGTGGGTGTCTCTTTCCATCACAAATATATTGGAACTGCCTTTAATCACCTCTTTGTTGAAAAGAGCCAAGCCCCTCACAGCTGATCATCACATAATGTTGTTGCTATGTTCTCTTGGTTCTACTTATCTCATTTAGCATTAGTTCATGTTAAGTCTTTCCTGACTTTTCTGAGATCAGCCTGCTTATCATTTCTTACAGAACAATAATATTCCATTACATTTACATACCATAACTTATACAACCATTCCTCAACTGATGGGCATCCACTCAATTTCTGGTTCTTTGTCACTACAAAAGGGGCTTCTATAAACATTTTTGCACACATGGTTTGTTTTCCCTTTTTTATGGTCTTTTTGGGATATAAACTCAATAAAGACACTGCCCTTTGGGTATAGTTCCAAATTTCTCTTCAGAATGGTTGGATCAGTTCACAACTTCATCAACAATGTATTAGTGTCCCAGTTTTCCCACATCTTCTCCAAATTTATCATTACCTTTTCCTGTTATCTTAGACAATCTGAGAAGAGTGAAAATGATATCTCAGAGTTGTCTTAATTTGCATTTCTCTAATCAGTAGTGATTTGGAGCATTTTTTTCATATGACTAGAAATGGCTTTAATTTCTTCATCTGAAAATTGCCTGTTCATATCCTTTGATGATTTATTAATTGGGCAATAGCTTGTATTCTTATAAATTTAAGTCAATTCTCCATATATTTTAGAAATGAGGCCTTAGGATGCCCATAAATTGGAGAATGGCTGAATAAGTTGTGGTATATGAATATTGTGGAATATTATTGTTCTATAAGAAATGATCAGTAGGATGATTTCAGAGAGGCCATGGAGAGACATACATGAACTGATGCTAAGTGAAATTAGCAGAACTAGGAGATCATTTTACACCACAACAGCAAAATTATATGATGATTAACTCTGATGAACATGGCTCTTGTCAACAATGAGGTGATTCAGACCAGTTCCAATGGTCTTGTGATGAAGAAAGACATCTGTACCCAGACAGAGAACAATGGAAACTGAATGTAGACTACAACATAGTATTTTCAATCCTTTTGTTATTGTTTGCTTGCATTTTATTTTCTTTCTCTTTTTTCCCTTTTTGGATCTGATTTTTCTTATGTAGCATGATGTTTGTGGAAATACATATAGAGGAATTGGGGGGAAGAGAGGGAAAAAATTAGTACACAGGGTTTTGTAGGGATGAATGTCAAAAATCATCCATGTATATATTTTGAAAATAAAAAGTTATAATAAAAAAAAGAAATGAGACCTTAATCAGAAATATTGGATGTAAAATTTTCCCCCACTTTTCTGCTTCCCTTCTAATTTTGTCTGCATTGGTTTTGTTTGTACAAAACTTTTTAAATTTAATATAATCAAAATTATCCAATTTGCATTTCATAATGTTCTCTAGTTTTTCTTTGGTCATAAATTCCTCCCTTCTTCACCAATCTGAGAGGTAGACTATCCCTTGTTTTTGTCTTTCTTTCCTAGAGAGTTCCATGACATCAGGGAGGGGGTGCCATGCCACACAAATGAGTTGGATTTAAGTGAGGAAAGGCTGTGTAAAGTTGCCAGTCTCACTTTCTTCTCTAGAGCCATCTGGGTCCAATGGCAAGACATAGATCAGGAGGACTGGAGAAGCTTCCCACCCAGCTCTTAAAGTCCAAATGAAATATTTTCCTCTTTTAGAGTCCTTCCCTGGTTTACCTCCCATGACCCAGACTTCTCATAGTATAGCATTCACTCCTTTTCTAATTCTTTACTCTTTGCCCTCTTATTGTTTTATGCTGCATATTATGAGCCTGAGCCTTGTGTGTTTCTCATAGTAGGTATTTAATAAATGTTTTAAGCCTTGTACTCTATCACAATACATAGGATCAGTCATACACACTTAAAACCTACATTTAATAGTATATATTATAAAATGCTATTAAATGCAAAGATGCTTGTAAAAAAAATCTAGGAACTTCTAGACATGCTGAAGCTGAAGCTTATGTTCTATAAAACTGGTCTTTATTCTTCCTTCCTGGTTAAGTCATGTCATGTCCTATGGGTCAAGAGTTTAAAAGCTGGGGTTCTATACTTTATCCTTCCAGTTTGTTGTTGCCTTTGTTTGAGCTCATCTAATCTAGATCCTCCATTCTCTAGAGGAGAAAGGGGAACCTCAGGGAGAGGAGGAGGCTGGCCCAGTCTCACCCAGCTTCAAATCCAGGTCCTCTGACCATAGCATGTGATCTAGTTCAGAGGGAATCACATTCTCATGATTATGCAAATCTTACCTTGGACTGTACTGGAAAGAACCAAGTTCCTTGCTGGAGAAACTGTCAGAATAATTAAAGTTAGGGACGACTGAACAAAAAAATTTTTTTTTTCTTGAGAAGCAGTAAAAAGTATCACATGTTAGTTACCAAAACCAAGTCAAGAAACAAATTTCAAAACATGGCATTGGAGATTCCCCCACCTCTCTCCTCTTCCTCCCTCCACCCTTTCAATAATTCCAGCTATTGTTTTGAGATATCCTTGACAGAAATTTAGGTTCCTAATTATAGTCACGTACAGGCCACTGATAGTATAGCTTTTCTAAAGATGAGATCAAAACTTAGAAACTACTCAAAATAATAACTGATGTTTATATAACACTTTTATATGTGCAAAGCATTTTATATACATTTAAAAACATATATGTTTTACATAGATTTATCTACATTGCATATATTATATATATTTATATACATATTTTATATACATTTATATATTACATTCTACAGATTTAGAATAGAAAGGGAATGAATGAAAGCATTTAATAAATGTTTATTATGGGCCAGGCATTGTACTAAGCACTCAGGATACAAATTTTTTTTTATTAAAGCTTTTTATTTGTATAACATATGTATGGGTAGTTCCCCACCATTGATCTTTATAAAGCTTTCCATTACAAATTTTACCCCCAGTTCCCTCTCCTATCCTAGATGGCAGGAAGTCCACTACATGTTAATAATGTTGAAATACTTGACAAGTTGTGCAAGAAAAATCCTATCTACAAGAAAAAAAAAAGAAAATCAGAGAAAGGAAACACAATGCAAGCAAACTTCAATAGAGAGCATGAAAATGTTATGTTGTGGTCCATATTTCATATCCCTCTCTCTGGGTGTATATGGCTTTCTTCAATGAACAATTGGAACTGGTTTGAGACAATTCTTTGTTGCAGAGAGCCATGTCCATCAGAATTGATCATCATGTAATATTGTTGTTGCTGTGTATAATGATCTCCTGGTTCTGCTCGTTTCACTCAGCATCAGTTCATGCAAGTCTCTCCAGGCCTCTCTGAAATCATCCTGCTGGTCGTTTCTTACAGAGCAATAATATTCCATAACATTCATATACTATAATTTATTCAGCCATTCTCCAATTGATGGGCATCCACTCAGTTTCCAGTTTCTAGACACTACAAAAAGGGCTGCCACAAACATTCTTGCACATGTGGGTCCCTTTCCCTCCTTTAAGATCTCTTTGGGATATAAGCCCAACAGAAACACTGCTGGGTCAAAGGGTATGCACAGTTTGATAACTTTTTGAGCATAGTTCCAAATTGCTCTCCAGAATGGTTGGATCTGTTCACAGTTCCACCAATAATGTATTAATTAGTGTCCCAGTTTTCCCACATCCCCTCCAACATTCATCGTTATCTTTTCCTGTCATTTTAGCCAATCTGACAGGTGTGTAGTGGTACCTCAGAGTTGTCTTAATTTGCATTTCTCTGATCAATAGTGATTTGGAGCAACTTTTCATATGACTAGAGATGGTTTTAATTTCATCATCTGAAAATTGTCTGTTCATATCCCTTGACCACTTATCTATTGAAGAGTGGCTTGAATTCTTATATATATGAGACAATTCTCTATATATTTTAGAAATGAGGCCTTTATCAGAACCATTAAATATAAAGATGATTTCCCAATTTGATGCTTCCCTCCTAATCTTGTCTGCATTAATTTTATTTGTACAGAAACTTTTTAACTTAATGTAATCAAAATTATCTATCTGGTGTTCAATTAGGAGTTCCAGATCTTCTTTGGACATAAATTTATTCCATCTCCACAGGTCTGAGAGGTAAACTATCCTATGTTCCTCTAATTTGCTTACAATATCACTCTTTATACCTAGATCATGAACCCATTTAGATCTTATCTTGGTATGTGGTGTTAGATGTGGGTCAAGCCCTAATTTCTTCCTTACTAGTTTCCAATTTTCCCAGCAGTTTTTGCCGAATAGTGAGTACTTATCCCAAAAGCTGGGGTCTTTGGGTTTATCAAACACTAAAATGTTAAAGTTATTGCGTAGATTGTCCTGATAACCTATCCTATGCCACTGATCAACTGCTCTATTTCTTAGCCAGTATCAA
>JAJPUD010000001.1:139497-166939 GCA_023553655.1 Myrmecobius fasciatus
TTTTTATGCTTCTCTTGAGTTCTGTGTTTGGAGGTGGAATTTTTTGTTCAGATCTGGTTTTTTCATTAGAAATAGGTGAAATTCACCTATATCATTAAATGACCATCTTCTTCCCTGGAGGATAATGCTCATTCTAGCTGGGTATGTTATTCTTGTCTGTAATCCAAGTTTCTTTGCCTTTCGGAATATCTGGTTCCAGGCCCTTCAATCCTTCAATGTGGAGGCTGACAAATCGTGTGTGATTCCAATTATTGATCCTTGGTATTTGAATTGTTTCTTTCTAGCTGCTAGCAGAATCTTTTCCTTGGTGCGATAATCCTGAAATTTAGCCACGATATTTCTTGGGGTTTTAATTTTGGGGTCTCTTTCAGGAGGTGATCAGTGAATTCTTTCCTTCTGATTTTGCCTTCTGATTCTACAATCTCAGGGCAGTTTTCTTTCAGGATTTCCTGGAAGATAGTGTTTAGATTCTTTTTTTCATCATGGCTTTCAGGAAGTCCAATAATCCTTAGATTGTCTCTCCTAGATCTATTTTCCAAGTCAGTTGTTTTTCCTAGGAGATATTTCATATTTTCTTCTAATTTTTCATTTTTTTGTTTTTGTTTGACTGATTCTTGAAGTCTTATTGAGTCATTGGCTTGCATTTGTTCAATTCTTATTTTTAAAGCATTGTTTTCTTCAGTTACCTTTTTAAGCTCCTTTTGTAACTGGCCAATTGAATTTTTTTGTTCATTGCACTCTTTTTCCACTTCACTAATTTTATTTTTCAATAAATTGGTGTCTTTTTCATATCTCTTTTGCAGGGCATCATATCCTTCTTGCAAGATATTGTATCCTTCTTGCACTGATTTCAATTTATTTTCCCATTTATCCTCCAGCTCTCTTTTGAGCTTCTTTATGCTATCTTTGAGAAAGGCCTTTTGAAAAGGGGATCAGGGATGGTCCTTAATAACTTCCTCTTGAGTTTTGTCTAAAGGAACCTCAGGATCTGGGGTCAGCCCTTCTTTCTCTCAATAGAAGCTGTCTATGGTGAGAGCTCTCTTTTGCTTCTTCATTTTTTTTTTTAGACAGCTTGGATGTCTCTTTAAGGCTCGGAAAAACAGCGGCTGAAGGACTTTGCCCTGGGGCAATTAGGAGAATTAACTTAAGGTGCTGGGCCGGTGGGGGCTAGAACTAAGCCCAAATTACTCCTTAAAAAAGGCAAATCTGCCAGAACACCTGTCCTCAATCAGGGCAGAGTGTCCTGAGTGCCTCAGATAAACTCCAGGTGTTTGGAGTTAGGAGTTTGGAGTTTCTGCCACACTGAGCCTGAGTCCCACCCTCACTTCTGGCCTGCACTGGAGTCCACTGTTTATCCCTCTGTCCCAGTTTAACAAACCTGATATGAAGTTCTTCAGAGATATCCGAAAGCAGTGTCCAAATATTTCTGGATTCGTTGACTTGAAGATCAGTTCAGAGGCTTATTTTATTGTTGGTTTGAGAGAAGATTGAAGGAGGATGCAGAGAGTCATGTTTTCACTCCGCCCTCTTGGCTTTGCCCCCTCCGGATACAAATTTAAGCAAAGAAGATGGTTCCTGCCCCCAATGAACTTACATTCTAAAAGGGCAATATAACACATATAGGGAAATGGTGGTCAGGGAAGAGTTTTGGGGATAGCGATATTAGGAATGATGATTTGTGTCATAGGGAAAAATAACTGATATGTCCATTTTAGAAATAGTGTATGGCTTTGAATACTTTTCTCAGAACTATACTTGGAAAGGGGGAGGTAAGACCAGGCAAGATATGGTTAATGCTTACCAATCAGAACTTGGAATTGCAGAAATAGGAGTTTTACTCCAGATTGAAAGAGGATACAGCAGAGCAGGGGGCATGGCACAGAACCTCTGAGATCATCCAGTCTATTTTGCAGATGAGGAAACTGAGGCTCAGAGAAATGAAATTGTGTATCCAGGATCTCATATCTGGAAAGCATTGGAGGTGGGATTTGAACTCATGTTTTCCTGGCTGCAATTCCATCAGACTACTCACAGGCTGAGGGACAGCTAGGGAAGGAAGCACGGGGAAACACAGAATGCCAGGCCAGGAAGACCTGAATTCAAGTCCAATCTCAGACACTTATTAAATGTGTGACCCTAGGCAAGTCACTTAACCTTGTTTGCCCCAGTCTCCTCATCTATAAAATATGAGCTGGAGAAGGAAATGGCAAAGCAATCCAATGTCTCTGCCAAAGAAACCCTGAATGGGATCATGAAGAATTTGGCATTATTGAAAGAAATGAACAACAATATTCACAACATCATGTGACTTTCATGTGCTAGTTGTAACAAAGCTTAGAAATAGGAGGTTGGACTGATTCTTTCCCACTCTAAATTTATGTTCCTATGATGTTTTGTGCCCCTGTGTGGACTAAGCAGCTCAGGAAAGGATAGTAAGCGATAATAATTCCCTAGAACCAGATGCTGACATCAAACCTATACCATATGCCAAGAAGTTGCCCCAAAAGTTGCTTTTTGGGAACAGCATCCACTAGGCAGAGCTAACAAACTACAGACCTGGCAACTGCTTTGCTATAGCTAATAGGTTGAGAATGGTTTTTCCATTCTAAAGTAAATAAAGGTTTATTGTAACATTATAATAATAATCTCCTAGCATATAGAAGATTGTTGATCTCATCACAATTAGCAACAGTATATATTTAAGTGAGTTTTGATGTATCTACTCATTTGTATTGATTCTAAGTCAATGGGATTCTTACAAAATCTTAATAACTTGATTAACAAGAGTGAGAGTTTTCTTAAAAAAAAAACAGGACACAGTTACAGTATGATACTAGGCAAATCACTTAGCCCCAGTTGCCTTGTTAAAAAAACAAACAAACAAACAAAAATAGGACAGTCAACAAGGACAATTCTGACTTTAAGAACTTGTAAACCAGGAAATCTTGGGTGGAAGTAAATGTAAATTTCTACTTCATATAGAAGGGACTTGCCTAACACTTTTTAGCAGTAGTGAGATCCCACAGTGCTTTGGGTAATGTTTTATATCACTTAGATGTAAATGCTAGGTGATACAGTGAATAAAGAATCAGGAAGACCTGAGTTCAAATCCAGTGTCAGACACTTATTAGCTGTGTGACCTCAGACAAGTAACTTAACTGCTGTCTGCCTCAGTTTCTCCAACTGTGTAAAATAGGGATCATAATAACTCCTACTTCACTGAGGTGTTGTGAAGATTGATTGAAATAATATCTCTAAAGAAGATGGTATAGATCACAATCAAGCTGACATTGAATCATTAATGGCTAGTTTCTGGGTCTAGTCATTCAACAAATTTTAAGGTGTACAAAGTACTTCATATGCATTATCTAATTTATTCTCATAGTAACCCTTTGAGGTAGATGTTATTATCACCTCTCATTTTACAGATCCAGAAACTGAGGCCCAAAAAACTTTTGCCCAGGGTCACACAGCTATTTAAATTTTAAATTGAATTAATTTAAATTATTCATAGCATTCTATCTACTATGCTATGCAGGTTGCTTAGGCAGAGAAAGGGGGCTTAGAGGGACCCCATAGGACTTTAGTAGAAAGAGGGATGATGAATTCAGAGATTCTCTTTGAGATTGCTTGATTGTCAGAAATACAGAGATGGGGCAAACTCTGGGGCCTCCATTGTAATAGCAACATATGGGAAGCATTCATTTATAAAAGCAAGAAATCTTATACTTAAAAGGGACCTCAGAGGCTGTCAAGTTTAATCTTCACTTAAATAGGAATCCTGTTGGTAACCCTTCTGACAGCTGGCTATCCAGCCTTAGGTTAAGAGAAGCTCATGACTTCTGAAGCATCTCAGTGCCACTTTGGGGTAACTTTAATTATCACAACATTTTTCTCTTTCGTGGAGTCACATTCTGATGCCTGAAGATCCAACTACTCCTCCAAATTCTGCCCTTGAGAACTAATCAGAATAAGCCTAATCCCTCTTTCAAATGATGACTCAGTGATCATATTTCCCTTAAGTCTTCCTATTTCCAGGCTTAAATCTCCACTTCCTTCAAGAGAGCCACATATGACATGATCTTAAGGTTCCTTGTCACTTTGTTCAGGGCTTTCCCTTAAATATGATATCCAGTAATGAACATGATACACTAAGTATAATCTGAATAGGAGTAACAACAGTGAGTGGGAGGCCCCTGGTTCTGGACACTATACATAGACTTTTTTTTTCTTTCAATTAAAAAAATTTTTTTTATTTAAATTTTTGAGTTCCAAATTTTATCCTTCCCTCTCTCCTTCTTCACCCCACTTTCTGAGGTGGTAAACAATCAGATATAGATTATACATATGCAATTATGTAAAAACTTTCCATGTTAGTCATTTTGTACAAGAAGACTTGAATTAAAAAAAAGGATGAAGGGACAATGAAAAATAACATATACTAGTCTGTATTCAAATCATATCAGTTCTTTCTCTGGAGGAGGATAGTATGCTTCATCATTAGTCCTTTGGAATTGTCTTGGATAATTATATTGCTGAGAATAGTTAAGTCATTCATAGTTCTTCATTGTACAGTATTGCTATTACCATGAAATACTCCTGGTTCTGTTCACTTCACTTTGTATTATTTCATGTAAGTCTTTTCAGATTTTTCCAAATCATGGTCTTGATACACATTGAACTTGTAGTCCATTAATACACATAAATATTTTTCAGAAAAAAAGATTTTATCCAGTCATGTCTCTTTTCATTTTGTACTTATGAAGTTGAGATTTTGAACTCAAGTTTCAGACATTACATGTACTCCTGATCAATTCCATCCTCTTAGATTTGGTCCAATATTTTAACCAGTCAAGATCTTTTTGGATGCTGACCATCTAAGAATATGCCCAAGCCATTGATATAGATTTTAAAGGACAGAGTCAAGCACATATCGTTGGGAGAGAGACTTTAGTAGGTGTCTCCTACCAAGCTGACATTGAATCATTAACAAGTTTTTGGGTTTAGTCTTGAGTTCAAATACAACTTCAGATATTTACAAACTGTGTGATCCTGGTCAAGTTTCCATCTGTAAAATGAGCTGGAGAAGGAAATTCAAACCATTCCAACATCCTTCCCAAAAAAACCCAAAATGGGGTCATCAAGACTGAAAAACAAGAAAAACTATGTTATCATATAGCTCACATCTCTTTATCTTGTCTGTAAGGGCAGCAGGGGAAACTCTGTCAAATGCTTTGATAAAAATCTGGATGAACCTGACCTACAATGTTCTCATTTGAAAAAAAATCTGCTTATTGTGTCAGTAACTCTAATCATTATTTACCTTTAGTTAGATAGCATAATGTATAGAGTGCTGGACCTGGAGTCATGAAACCTTGAATTCAAATTTGATCTCAGATAGTTATCAGCTGTATGACTTTAGACAAGTCACTTTTATTTGCTTCAGTTTCTTCATCTGTAAAATGGGGATAATAGCACAATCTACTTCCCAGGGTTGTTTTGAAATAAAAAATAAGATAATATTTGCAAGTGCTTGGCAAACCTTAAAGTATCATAAACATTCTAGCTATTATTATTATTGTCACTAAAATAAGATTAAATTGGCATGATCTACTCTTGATGAAGCCTCTTTGTAATCATCACTTTTTTTTGGTAGATGCTCATCAATCATCTATTTAATAAAATATACGAAAAATTTGCCAGTAATAGAAATCAAACTCATTTGTTTACAATGTACAATTTCAATCCTTTATTAGATTTTTGTTTTGTCCCTTATAGTTTGAGGTTTATTTTTCTTGGCAGGAAAATAAAGAAAAAGAGTAAAAATTTTCATTGAACAAAGATTTTCTGAATGCCTATATGTTCATATAAAGTAACTCTTACGTTCTCCCCACTATGAACAAGATGGTCTCCAAACTGAAGTTCTCCCTGTAAAGTCACCTGGGAGAGATAGCCAATGAAGTCAAGGTGAAGGGCAATTATAAGTTTCTCTCATTTATATTGCAAATCTCAACCAGATATGGCCAGTCAGACGTTATCACTGAAAAGACATCTAGAAGGTAAAGTCAAGGAAGGCAGGAGAATGTGATGGAATCAGGGCAAATAATTTGCTGTCTGCACCCCTGTGCAAACTGGTTTTTGATTTCATCACTTAAATGAAACTTTTCTCTCTAAAGTAAATAGCTATTTCTTAATTGCCAAATCTAATTATCTTCTCTCATTCTTCTTCCTCCTCAACTTTTCTATACCATTTACTACTCTCTTTGAAGACTCCATCTTTTCTGGATTTTTTTTTGGGGGGCATCTTTCTATTCTGATTCTCCTACCTGAATGCCTACTTCTGTCAGTTCCTTTTGCTAGATGTTCATTCATATCACACCCCATAATTATAAGTGTACCTCAAAAGTTCCATCTTGGTCCCTCTTCTCTTTTTTTCTATACTCTATTTGTGACTTCTTAGTCCATATGGATTGAACTATCATCTCTCTATGGATGACTCCTAGATCTATGTATCCAGCCCCATTATTTCCTTAGCTCCAGTCCCTCATCACCAACTACCCATTGGACATTTCATGTTGGGATATCTAGTGACATCTCAAATTCAATATGTACATGCTTCCAGAACAAAACTTATTACTTTTTCTTTAAACCCTCCCTTCTTCTGAACTTTCCGTTTTTGTAAAACCAGCACTGTTATTCTAATCTCCTAGATATGTACTCTCATAGTCAACCTTTTCTCAATCATCTTATTTAGTATGTTGCCAATTGTTTTGATTTCTGTGTTTTGTGCATCCTCTTCTCTCTACTATCCCCTCTCAACTTTATGCAGATCTTTATTAACTGGTTTAATTCCCTCAAGCGTCCCCCTACTCCAATCATTTACCTAGCTGCTGAAATAATTTTCTTCAAGCATAAATTAGGGGGTTAAGGGGGAATTGGAGCCAATTTAAATAGGCTCATAAGCTGATTGTTAAATTTCAGTGTGAGTACTTAAGCTTTGGAATCAATAAATGTTACAAATCAGGACTTGCTTTACGTGTTGGTTGTCTAGACTTATGAAAGTGATGGAGAAAATATGAAGAATAATAAAGATTCAGTTTTGAAATGTGATGTGATTTCTGAGAGCTGGGTAACCATTTATCAGGACACCCCTGATTCTGATCATGATCTCCTCCGTTGAATCAGTGTTGCCTACAGGAAAAAAAATATAAACTATTTTGCTTACTTAGGTTAAAAAGTAGTTAATATAAGGCTTTTCATCTGATGTTTTTATAGACTCCTAAAACTTTACAGGCATATTGATGCTTTAACCATTGCTTAGCAATTATATCATTAATGCTTTACAACTAAACTCCACTCAAAATTTGTGGGGTATTGTAGTAAAACTGTTTACCTGATGGCTTATTCAAATTTTGAATGACTATTTCTAGATTACTGACTACTCCTAGTAAATGTTGTTTTACCCAACATCATATTTCCACTTAATCAGTGAACAGTGATAGCCAAGGTATGTCTTAACATTTCTTGCATGTGACTGGGAGGACAGTAAGGAAATTCAGAAGAGGGGAGAGTTTGAGATGTCTTTGAGACATCCAATGTGTGATGTCCAATAGACTGCTGGTGAAATAGGACTTGAGTGAAGGAGTGACGTGAGTGGGATCTGTGGTTAGAAGAACTGGATTTTAATCCATATTTATTCTCAACTCCTTATTGTCAATGATCCCATATATCCAATCAGTTACCAAATCTTGTCTTTTCTACCTTTAGAAATCTGTGGTATAAGTAACCTCTCTATTAACAGGGTCATCACTTAGTTTAGATCCTTATTACCTCTTGCTTACATTAGTGTAAAAGCTAATGCACATTTGAAGGAATGACTGCAAAAAATTAAGCACACCTTATGTTCCAGATACTGTGCTCAGCACCAATACAAAAAGAGATAATCCTTGCCATCATGGAGTTTATACTTTATTAGCAATACATGACACATATTAGAGCATAGATGACTAGAAAAAAAGTGTTTTGGTCTGAGAAGTCACAAGAAAGGTGAATGGAGTCATATAAGTTGTATGATTTAATGACACTTTCCTCTAGGACTTGATCCATCCACACTCACATATTTATCCATTATACTTACCTGTGTTAACCCCTTACTAGGCTATAAATTCTATTTGGATGGGTGATTGAATCTTGGCTAAATTTTGTGTCTCTCTCTCCCAACTTTTTGTATAGTATCCTACACACAGTAAGTACTTAATATACTTGTGAGGATGAAAGACACATTTGTGAGGTATTGCTATACCACTGAGACAAAGGGTGTTGTCTTTTCTGTGCTGTGATTTGTTAGTGCTTAGTAATCCTTCTGTGTTATCCAGTTGGCCATCTTTTTGGACTTGAAAGTTTTATTCCTTTAAAAATTTGAGGAAGTAAAAATTGAAATGTTACACTAATATAATCTCAAGCAAAGGGTCCACACTTTGGAAAAGCTTGCTGTATACAGATGACTATCTGGACAATAGAATTATAATTGATAACATATTGCTTCATCTACGGATGATGAGAGATAGAAATCCCAACTCACTCCTGGAAATCCCCAGTTTCACAGCCACCCACTGAAAATTTTTCTGTGTGACATAATACAGTATTTCAGAGGAAGACTGAGGGACTGTTAAAGAGGAAGAAAACACCTAGCAGATCTTGAAAGTATTCAAAATCCAGTGGTAATGTGGATGATGGATGATTCATATCTGATCCTATCTACCTTTTCTTTCTTCTTATTGCTAGGCTCCACAAAGGAGCTTTTCAAATTTAAGGATCTGTTTAACATAAATAGGTTGACAGTATTTTTACCCATAATCACAAGACTTAGAACTGAAAGAGATCTTAAAAACCTTCTGGTATAAAGTCCTTTTAGAGAAGAAGGAATTAAAGGCTCAGGGAGGTGAAATGTTTGGTCCATGGTCACAAAGGGGAATTGTGGCACAGTTGGGATTCAAACTACTATAGGTTCAATATTATAATAGTGATTCTTCTGAGATCCATATCTGTATCATCAGTTCCTACGTGGAAATCTCAAATTGGGTGTACCATAGTACAAAGATATATTAATTCCCTTTTATTCCTAAAGAGGGTACAAATTGTTTTTCCTTGATGGAATTGGAGGAACAATTGTCATCTCTTTTCAAAGCATGAAGGATCTTCCTTGTTTGAATTGGAAGGGCCAACACCATTTCCTAGATAAAGACATAATGACCCTTAAAAGGCTGACCTCAACTGCTCTGGATTTCAGATAGGAACAGCTTTCTGGAAATGTTTGTCTATGCCAGAGGGGAGCAGGGGAAGAGAAAGAGAGATAGTTGGCAGTGAACCTAAAAGAGAACCAGTATTGGCAATGGAGAATCAAGGTAAAGAAAGGAATAGACATAGGAAACCTATTTGAACCACTTGCCCAGGAGTTTGGGAATGGGGAAAATTTGGGGTGGGGAGGAGTTGATAAAGGACATTAAAACCCTGAAGTACTGGAGACATAAAATGTTGGGGTTTTTCCCCACAAATGCTCCCTACATATGTGTCTCACTCTAGTTTGTGTTTCTTTGGGCACTATGTATATTCATGGAAGAGAGAACCTTAAATTTTGAGATGGAGCATATTTTTGAAGCTATTGTTTTAACTATGAAATCCTAACAAATGCCTTTGATTTTTTTTTTTTTTGCTTTTTTGCTGAGGCAATTGGGGTTAAGTGATTTGCCCAGGGTCACACAGCTAGGAAGTGTCTGAGATCAGATTTGAACTCAGGTCCTCCTGACTTCAGGGCTGGTGAAGACTGCTTTGAGCTAATTGTGTCAGCTCTCTGACTGTTAATGGGAAACCCACTATTGTGAACTATTCTTATGTACAGATAAGTATAATGGACATAGCTATACCACATCTATAGTATAGCTATTATAGAGTATCTATAGAATACTCTAGAATCTGGGAGTAGTAGCCCCTTTCTGGGAAATTTAAGTCAACAAGGATTTGCTTTGAGCAGATTGAACTAAGCAAAGGCAAAGCAAAACAAAACAAAAATAAAATAAAAACCAAAAATTAACAATTCTTGCTGTAAGGAACTCATGACCTCTTTTTAGGTGACCCAGGATATTTAGGTATATAAAAGAGGTATACAAATCAAACATTTCCTGATAATAAACTGTAATTTTGCAACTCCCACATTCAGTTATGACACCCCATATTGTGTTACAAACCACAGTTTAGGAAGTTGGGATCCTAAGTAACTCAGCAAAGATGTCCCATTTTACTTCATCACACTTCATTTCACATTTACAGATTGATTTCAGGCCTGGTCAGTGAGAATTAATCCAAGCAATTTAGCAACACACTGAAGTCACAATATAGGTTTGGTAGTGAAGGGAACAATTATATAGTTGTAAGGTAAACAATTCTATGGTAACCAAATGGGATATTGTAACTTTTTAGGAAAGCTGACAGTACAGGGATCACAGAGACTAACAGAGTTGGTTTGGTGACTCAAATAGAAAACTACAAACTATACTTCCTTGCTGGATTACTAATATAGTAACATGTTCTTTTTCTATAAGCTTTAGGAAGGCAGCCCTCATGTCATACAGTCCAAGGATTCTAAATAGATCAGTGTCATATTTACATTCCCCATATTTCTTAAAATAGCACTAAACTTATATGCTGCCCTGTAAAGGTCTTAATTGAATTGAAAACATATAGTCAGTCAGCCAGTCAACAAATATTTATTAAATGCTAGGCATTATGCTAAGTTCTGGTGACACAAAAAAAGGGTAAAAACATGGTCTTTGATCTTAAGGAGCTCCCATTCTAATGAGAGAGAATATATAAACAACTAATGTACACACCAGCTATTTACAGTGTAAAGTGGAGGTCGTCTCAGAGGAAAAGCTCTAAAAGTGGTACCTGGAGAAGGGGGACTGGGGAAGTCTTACAGAAGATACAATTTGAATAGTGTTTTCAAGAAAGCCAAGGAAGCCAGGAGGCAGAAATCAGGACTGAAAGCATTCCAGGCAAGAAAAAAAATTAGTCAGCGAAAAAGCATGGAATTAGAAATGATGTGTTGTATGTGAAAAATAGCAAGAAAACCAGTGTCACTGGATTACAGAGCTTCTGTCCTGAACAGTTCCAAATGCATGCATTTGCAAGGTCCCAAGATCTGAGAGTGAAGAGAAGCATAATTTGTTTTAGATCTTAGAGCCTGTATGTTTTACTCTTCCTCCATCTTACAGATGCAAGCATAATATTTCTTTTAAAAAAATAAGCCTTAAATTTTTTTCACTTAATATTTTATTTTTTCAATTACATGTAAAGATAGTTTTCAGTGGGCAGCTAGATAGTGCAATGGATAGAGCACCAGCCCTGAAGTCAGGAAGACCTGAGTGTTCAAATCTGACCTCAGACACTTAATACTTCCTAGCTGAGTGACCCTGGGCAAGTTACTTAACCCCAATTGCCTCAGGAAAAAAAGATAATTTTCAGCATTCAATATTTTTTTTTTAGCATTTAACATTCTTCCTAAAAAATTATTTTATAATCAATAGTATTTTATTTTTCCAAATGCACATAAAGACAATTTTCAACTTTTATTTTTATTTATTTATTTTTGCCTTTTTTTTTGCTGAGGCAATTGGAGTTAAGTGACTTGCCCAGGGTCACACAGCTAGGATATTAAGTATCTGAGGCCAAATTTGAACTCAGGTCTTCCTGACTTCAGGGCTGGTGTTCTATCCACTACGCCACCTAGCTGCCCCTTCAACCTTTATTTTTGTAAGACTTTGTGTTCCAATTTTTTCTCCTTTCCTCCTTTGCTCCCTATATTCTCCACCCCCCCAAGAAAATGATCAATTTAATATAGTTTATGCGTGCTCAATCATTTTAAGCACATTTCCATGTTAGCTATGTTGTAAAAGAAATATTAGAGCAAAAGGGAAAAACTGTGAGAACGAAAAAGCAAAAAATAAAGTGAAAATAGTACGCTTTGATCCACATTCAGTCTCCACAGTTCTCTTTTTGGTGGTAGATGGCATTTTCCATCCCAAGTCCACTGGAATAGTGTAAGCACAGTATTCCTCGAGCATATGTATGAGTGTGATACTTCCTGAAGAAGCTTGATGACATTGCTTCTAGGATAAAATCCCAGTGCTCCAGATTGATATTTCATGTCCTTCATAGCTGGCTTCCCCTCCCATCTTCTCATCCTTATTTCACTTTCCTTTCTTTTACTCTCTAGTCTTTAGCCAAACTAACCTAACTTGATTTTCCTCAATGCTGAATTCTAGCTCTCAACTTGATACTTATTCACCTGTGCCTCCTGCTTGGGATACAGTCTCCCCACCTGTTTCTTTCTTTCTTTCTTTTTCTTTTTTCTTTTTTTTTTTTTTTGCTTTATGTTAGGCAATTGGAGTTAAGTGACTTGCCCAGGGTCACACAGCTAGGGAATCCTCACCTGTTTCTTAAAATCCTTAGCCTTCTTCAAGGCTCAGAGCAGGTGTCATCTCCTAAGAGAAGTCTTTGCTGATTCCTTCAATTACCTATTGCTATTGCTCTTTCTGTCCCCAAATTATCTTCTAGGTACTTCTCTGTGTAAATGTCACATCCTCCCCATAGAACATAAGTTCCCTGTAAGAAAAGAATAATATAAGATGATATAGTATATTGTCATGCAACAGGACATGATATAAAACAATATGAATATAATTGAAGTGGGGAGACATTGCATAATAGGATATGACTTGATATATAATCAATTACATTTACCCAAATTATTTTATATTTATATCTCTGTGTAAATGTCACCTTCCTCCCAATAGAATACAAACTCCCTGAGGGAAAGGAATAGTATATTAGAGGATATAATGTAATGCAATATGATATATGATATAACAAAACAATGTAATGTTCTACAGTTGAAGTGGAATACATAAGATAATATGCAATAGTATGACATGACATAAAATAATATGACAACAAAATAAATAAATAATAATAAATAACATGAAATAGTATGACATGGCATAAACATGAAAAATAAATAAATGAAATATGACAATATAAATATGATTTAGTATAATGCAATATTTAATCATATTTACCCAAATTATATTTTCCTCTCTGTATAAATGTCACTTCTCAGTAGAATGGAAGATTCTGAAGAGAAAGGGTTTTTTTTTTTAAAGTATCTGATACCTTGCACATGGTAGGTGGCGTTTAATTCATGCTTATTAACTAAATGCTCTGATGTGTTTGTATGGTGGGTAGAGGCAAGTAGAAGGAGATGCTATAAGGCCAAGGGAACTATTGATATTGCTTAAACCATTTTTCATTTTAAAAGCAATTTTATCTACAGTTTTTAAAAGAAAAAGTCTCTCCAGTCCCAGACTGGCTTGTTCCTCAGGTGTAGACACACCTTGGGTTTGGAGGACTGTTTCATCTTTTCTTTCCTCATATGACTCAGGGGCTTTGGAAGAATGTAGGATGCTCCTGAGACCTCAAATTGGGAGCTTCTCAAACAACAGTAAAGAATCCTTGGACTCCTCCCACTCAGCGAGAGGTTTGAAGAACACTCATGATCCGAAAGGCAGATACTACTTAGCCTTTGCCTTTGTACCCCCTGTGCTTCATAAATGCTGCATCATCATCTAAATCATTTTAACTTGTGAAATGTTTCATAGATGATCCTCAAAACAAACTTGGGAGGGAGATGCTGATATTACTCCCATTTTACAGATGAGGAAACTGAAACATTGAGAGTTTAAGTGACTTGACCAGAACCACACAGCTAAAGAGTGTCTGAGGCATAATTTGAACTCACATGTTCTTGACTCTGAGTCCTGTGTTCTATTCATTGTGCCACCTGATTTAATATATTTATTAGAAATTCTTGATTGTGGTGCTTTGACCATCATGGGTCCAATTATTATATTTCCCTGCTTTAACTACTCCATATCTGTCTCTCACTCATTTTACTTCTATTGCTTCTGTATTAGTGAGAAAGAGCTAATGTATAAATACAAAGAAAGAAAAGAAATGAGCATTTATTAAGTCCCTATTATGTATCAGACACTAGTTAAGCACTTCATAAAAATCACCTCATTTGAGCCTTTGAACCTTATAAGGTAGATGCTATTATTATCCCCATTTTATAGTTGACATTGAGGCAGACATGTTAAGTGACTTGCCCATGGTCACTTAGCTAGTAAGTGCCCGAAGCTGAATTTGAACTCATACCTTTTTGATCTAGTGGTCTATCCACTGTGTCACCTAGAGATTAGATTTAAATTTTAGGTGAATGGTATCTGGAGCAGTATAAATGATATATCTCCCCCTGATCAAAGTTTTAAATCTTCATTCCGCCAAACAACATGTCATATATCAAATTTGCTGTTTGATATATAAAGTTTGATTTATAAGGCAACATTTTGACTCTTTGGTCAATTCCTTATGTTGGTCCAGGCTCATAAAATTTACAGGAAGGTAAATTTTCCTGATTCTAGCCCCTGTGCTCTATCCACTACAATGCTATTCAGAAAGACTTGAGTTCAAATGTGACCCTGGGCAAGTCACTTATCCGTTTGCCTCGGTATCCTCATCTGTTAAATAAGTTGGAGAAGGAATTAGCAAACCACTCCAGTATCTCTGCCAAGAAAAGCCCAAATGGCTTCATGAAGAGTTGGACTTGACTGAATGACAACACATGCTGCTACAATATACTTAATAAAAATGTAATGCCTGAGATGCGGACAGAGGACTAGATGAGGAGTCAGAATATTTGTGTTTAAATATAATGCTATAGAGAAGCAGTTTAGGCTCAATATTAAGGAAAAATATTTCCAACAACTAGTTAACCAAAGGCAGAATGGGATTCCTTTGAGGCAGCAGATTTTCCATTACTAGAAGACTTCAAGAGGATGTTAGGTGAGTCTTTTTCAGGGATGTGGAGAGGATTCCCATTGACTTTAACTTCTATATACTAAGGCTAGGGGAAAACTGTTTGGATGGTCCCAGAACTAGGAATGGCTTTTTAAAAACATAATAAAACTTTATTAAAATATAAATATGATTCTTTCTTTGGAGTCATGCGAAAAAGCTGTAGTTTCTGACTGACTGCTAGTAGACTAGAATCACAGAGTCCTAGAGTTGGCAGGGACTTCAGAAGCTATCTAGTCCAACAGGGACCTAAACAAGAATCCATTTTACAACTCACCCTATAAGATATCCTCTCCTTGGTTCAAAGATGGCTAGTGAAAGGATCTGTTCCCTCTCCATTTGGGATTCTGTGATAGTTGCTACTTTTGTTACCCTTGGCAGTAATCATTAACATTAGCTCATTCTGGGTTTTAGCACTCTTGGCAAAATTCTTATAGGACCATTCTCCTCTTGTTTTTAGTGCCCATTATTTTCTCTAGATTTCATGTACATTGTAAGTCATCCTTCACTCTACCTCTGGGAGGTTCACCATATTAGTGTTGTATTTAAAGCATGCATTCAATTATTTTAGCTCTCCTGTGGCTCAGAATTCCAGGACTCAAGCTATCCACTAGTCTCATGCTTTCCAGTAGCAGGATTACTAATAGTACAATACCATGCCAGGCCCTCCATTACTCTTAATGCTTTATTATATGAAGAATTCTAATTTTCTAAAGTACAAATTTTAATTCTTTGAACCATGTGGATCTGCTCTTTCATAAAAATCACCTTGTGAAAAATGGAAATACCTATACAGAGATAATCACAGAAGTTTATTTTGCAAATTGCAAGCCTGTCAGGAAGTATACATTCTGAAAGAAGTTTTGCATTGTTAGGGGAAAATTATCTCCTACTGAGTTCATGTGATAGGTTATTGCTACCGAATAAACCTATCACAGTGCTGAAATTATAGAGGTTAAAAACTCAGGTTTTGTTTATGCTTAAGGATAGGTTCAGGAGGCAGAAAAATAATCCTGAGCAAATACTGGAGTTTATGACAAAGCCTTTATAGAGAAAATGATTTCAGAGAGGCAGATTTTTTTTTTAAACCCTGTGACAATCTTTATAGCTTCTTGGGCCATAAAAGTCACACAGGTCTAATCAAAGAGATTCTTTCTTTATTTCATGCTTCCTTCAATTAAGTTTGAACAAACTAAAAATAATTAGTAAAACAGATTTAAACACTGAACTTGCAAGGTCCTATAAGCAAAAAAACTACAAGGCTAAATTTTAAAGAAGTCACAATGAATTAATTGAAGGGCAGAGATTTACATGCCACTAAGATAATCAAAGTTTTGCTATTAGGGAAATTATTCCACAAATGACTTCTTTTAGGTTTCTTCCTTCCTTTCCCTTTTCCTTTTATTTGGTTTCTTGTTTCAGGAATGTCAAAAGTCTCCTCCTGGTATTATCATTCTGTGAGTTAGTTTTTATTTAATCGAGGTTAATATAAGCAGGAAATAATCTTGTCAGCCACATATTTCAAAAGGATTACATAATTTAATTGAATAAAAGGAAAATTAAAAATTCTTGTCACTATATTAATTGTATACAAATATTGGAAGGGTGGCCAGTGGTGGTGTAAAGTCTGAAATTTAGGTACCATGTGCAATCAGGAAATTATAGTATAATTGATTATGAAGGAACCTTCAAGGTCAGATAGTTTAGTTAATCACCAAATGAAGTTATCTCACTTAAAACACAAGTAGCAGGTGCAAATTCAATCTCTGAACATTTCCGGTCTTTGTCTATGTTATAGGATTTAAAGCAGGAAAGGGCCATGCACTTCTAAAGTATTTCCATTGCAAATAATTCTAACTTTTAGTTTTAGATATATTTTTTTCATGATATTAAAAATGGAACTAAAAATTAAAACTGATAAAAAAATTCCTTGCCTATGCTGTGCATTTTTAAAAGCATAAATGAATGTTGTTGTTACTGTTGTTCAGTTGTTTTTAGTCATGTCCAACTCTTCATGATGTCATTTGGGGTTTTCTTGGCAAAGATACTGGAGAGGTTTGCCATTTCCTTCTCCAGCTCATTTTACAGATGCGGAACCTGAATCAAACAGGTTTAAGTGATTTGCCAAGATCACACAGGTAGGAAGTATCTGAGGCCAAATTTGAACTCAGGCAGATGACTCTAGGCCCAGCATTTTATCCACTATAATACTTACATTTCATTAAAGACTTTCTCTATATCTATTGATATAATTATGTGTTTGGGGGTACTTTTGTTTTTAATGTTATTATGTTAATTGTTTTCCTAATATGAAACCACAATAAACCATTATTTTTCCGTCTCATCTTCAGTTAATAATGGTGTTAACAATGATTATGATTAAATTGTATAAAACATTTATTAAGCACTTACTATATGCTAATTACAGTGCTAAGTGTTGAGAATATCAAATATAAGTAAAAAGAGACAATCCTTGTTTTCAAGGAGTTGCTAATCTATTGGAGGAAGACAAGTAACAAGGAGCTGAAAAGTAGGGTTGGGAAGGAAGGTATGGGAAAATCCCAGGCTGTGCTACATTAGGAATGAGCATGGTGGGGGCAGCTAGGTGGCACAGTGGGTAGAGCACCAGCCCTGAAGTCAGGGGGACCTGAGTTCAAATCTGGTCTCAGACACTTAACACTTCCTAGTTGTGTGACCTTGGGCAATTGCCTCACCCCCCCCCAAATTAGCATGGTAGAATGGGCTTTTCCTTAAATGGAGGTTCTAGGGAGGAACTCATCAATGGAGGAGGAGGCTACAAGTAAGGAAGTATTGCCACTATGAAAGGGCCTTTAAGGTGGAGGTGACAAATTCTGGGGAACTGAGATGGAGTCTGTTTAGATGAAATAATGAAAAGTGAAGTGAGCAAAACCAGGAGAATGCCATACATAGTAACAGCAATATTATTCAAAGAAGAACTGTGACTACCTTAGCTATTCTCAGCAATACAGTGATTCAAGACATTCCCAGAGGACTAAGGATAAATCATACTGTCTAACTTCAGTGAAAGGACTGATATTGTTTGAATACATTCTGAAATGTACTATTTTTCTCTTTCCTTCTTTTTCTTTTGTTTGAAACTTCTTATATAAATGATTAATATGGAAATTTTTATATGATTGCATCTGTATTAAACTCTATGTGATGTTTACCATCTCAGGAGGGGAAGGGAGAGGGGAAACAGAGTGAATTTTAATCAAAATGTTAAAAAAAACACTCAAATGTTAAATAGTGTTTTAACATGCAATTTGGGAAAAATATTAAAAAAGAAATGAGTATAGTTAGTGTGCTCACTTCCTTAAAAGCAATTAAACAAAACCACACAATCATTTATTGGATATTTACAATATGCATTACTCTATACTATGCATTGAAATGAATCATATTGGATATGAAATAAATAAGATGTGGTTGCTGTCATCATAAAAATAGAAAGAGCACTGGATTTGGCATTAGAGGACCTGGGATTTGGATGCAGCTCTTCCAATTAGCTATGTCAACTTAACCAATCTTTTAATAATATGGTTATTAAATGAAATAATATTTCATTTATATAGATTTATTAAATTATTAATTGAATTTAATTATTAAATTGAATTCAGTTATTATATGAAAATTTTTCTCATTTATAAAATGAGGGAGTTGAAGCCGAAACTCCTCATTTTATAGCTGTTATTGAACTTGACTTCAAAGATCCCTTCCAAGTCTAAAATTAATATTTTATGATCTCATAAGTCTGAATAGTTGGGGGAATGATAGTAGTACTGACAGACAAAGAAGAGGTATAAAAAAAGAATGTGAGCTTTGGGGGGACATAATAAGCTTGGTTTTGAATAATTGTATTTAAAATTAAAGCAGAGTAGTTTCTCTATTTGAGATGTTTAGCAAACAAGTGAAGACTAGGCCTGGAGATAATAACAAATTAGCATCATTGGCTTAAAAGTATTTACTGAAACTTCAAGAGTTAATGAATTATTTTAAGGAAAGATTCTTTAGAGAAAGAAAAGAAAGGAGAAAATGATTTTTAATTCCAGTTAGCACCCTCCCAGGGTTGTTTTGAAGATCAAATGAGATAATATTTGTAAGCATTTAATTTGGTGTCTGGCACATAGCAAGATCTATATAAATGCTAATTGTAGTTTTTATTATTGGAAGATGAGCTAGAGAAGACACAAAAAAATTTGAAGTTATAGATGAACTAAGATAATGCACTTTTATTGAAGCCAAAAAAAGAAAATAAAAAGAAATAACATGAAATATATATATATACATACATATATATATGTATTTACTGATTTCTCTACCTCCTTTCATGTTATTTCTTTTTATATACACAGAAGAGGACACTGAATTGCAATAAAGAAGTCATTGATGGTAGTTTCTTCAGAGCCATGTTGCTTAGAATGGTGAGAACAGAAGTCAGACTGATAGAAGAAATGAATAGTAGGAAAAGGAAACAGTAGGTACAGATCATGGCTTCAAGAAGTTTGAGAGCACCAGAAAAGAAAGGAAAAGAGCAATAGTTAGAAGAGGCTATAGGATGAAGAGGTATGAGTTGGGCTCTTCCCCTACCCTCATTTTGGGAGATATACTAAATTCACATTTTAAAGCAAAAAGAAAGGAACTAATGGAGAGAAAGATTGAAAATGCAAAATTTGGGACCCTTAGGAAGTTGTAAAATGAACGAAATCAAAGCATGATATAGGACACATTCTCCAAGCCTTAAAGCAAGAAAAGGAAGTAATGAGGTTAGTGAGTGAGGAGGGAATCGCCAAAGTTGCATTTTTAGATAAGTCAGGATTAGAAAAAATTATGTTTTGATTGACTCATAAGCAGGCACTAAAGACTTAGTGGATAACATTTCAGAATTTATTTTAATCGGTCCATTGTCTATTAATAGTCTATTTTAAGGCAGTTCATTGAGAAAAATTCTCAAAAGGTATAGAGTGACACCTACTGCCAACATTAGGGTGTTTTTCACTTTTAGTTCAGAAGAGAGTTTTAAGAAAATTCTCATTAAAAGCAATTTTTGCACTAACCTCTTGGGAAAAAGCCATTAATTATCATCAATCATATCTGCTTGTTGAAAGAAATTTTATTAAAATATTGATTGACATTTGCTGCAGTTCCTCAAAGAAAGACTGAATGGCCTTTTAGGTTGGGTGTGTAGTGGAGTATTTGTTGAGATACTGAGGTCATAGAATCCTAGATTTAGAACTGGCTGAGATCTCAGTGATCTTCATTTTACTGATAAAGAAACTGATGCTGAGAGATTAAATGACATGCTAAGAGTAACATATCCATCTTGGGCCATCATCACTCGTCCTAACTTTTGTATGGCCACTGGATCCCAATGACTCTGGAGGAAAAAAAGGGAGGCTGATGACTTTTTCTAGCTCTGCCTCACTTAAATTCAATTTTCTAGCAAGGATGAACAACAATAGCTAGTAATTGTCTGAGGCAGGATTTGAACTCATCTCCCTGATTCTGAGTCCAGATCCCTTTTGTCTCTGAGATTCTGCTGTTTTGTGGTCTGTTAGAGATATGATAATAATAGTAGATCTGTATCCCAAAAAGATCATAAAAGAAGGAAAAGAGGCAAACATGTTTGCGGCAGGTCTTTTTGTAGTGGCAAGGAATTGGAAATTGAGCGAGTGGATGCCCCTCAGTTGGGGAATAGCTGAATAAGTTATGGTATATGAAAGTAATGCAATATTATTGTCCTATAACAAATGATGAGCAAGCTGATTTCAGAAAAGCTTGGAAAGACTTTTACAAACTGATGCTGAGTGAAATGAGCAGAACCAGGAATACATTGTACATAGTAACAGCAAGATTATGTGATGATCAACTTTGGTGGACTTACTATTTTCAGTAGTGCGGTAATTCAAAACAATTTCAATAGACTTGGGATGGAAAATGTCATCTGCTTCTAGAGAGAGAACTATGGAGACTGAATATGGATCAAAGCATAGTTTTTTCACTTTTTTGTTTGCTTTTTCTTTCTCATGGTTTTTTTTCCTTTTTGGTCTAATTTTTCTTCTGCAATATGACAAATGAGGAAATATGTTTAAAAGGATTACACATGTTTGCTGTCTTGGGGAGGTGAGAGTTAAGAGAGGGAAGGAGAAAAATTTGGAACATAAAGTCTTACAAAAATGAATGTTGAAAACTTTTTACATGTATTTAGAAAAATGAAATACAATTGGAAAAAAAAGAAATATGATAGTGATGACAACTTTAGCACTGTCATTGGGGAGGGGGTGGGATGGACAAGATAAGCAAACATTTACAAACAAGTAAAATTCCATACTTAGTATACTTTTCTTTGAATAACTCAATCTAGACTTTAAATAATCAGGATTTGGATAAAGGAAAAAAGGAGACATAATATATAATAGGTATCAAAAGCAATAATGAGCTGATGGGTCTAAGATCTTGGAATTAGGTTGCCTGTATTCAAGGCTAGTAGGTAGGTATTAAGGTCTGTCACTAATGCTTTATAACAGTGTGGAGAGAATCTTGGATTCTTGAAGTTGACATCAAAGGAATCTAATCTAGTCTCTGACAAGTTCTACTAACACAGAAGGGCTTCAAGTACCATCCTGCAGAAGGCTGGGTACCAATGACTCCATGAATCTGATATCACAGCACCAGCCTCCTCTGAGTTTGAGATTTTCAGTTTTATGAGGCAGTGTTACCAGGCACCGCTATTAGGAAGTTTGACTACTCCATGATATCTTATTTTTGGCCACGGCAACTCGTGAAGCTTATATTCTGCTATGTCAGGTGTTAGGGTTAGGGGTGGGAATGTGGTGAAGTTAAGGTTTTTTTTTTTTTAAGTGGAGGGAATGTCTATACTTAAATCATGATTAGGAAATGGCTAAAGAAGCTGTGGTACATGATTGTGATGAATTATTATTGTGCTATAAGAAATGACAAGCAGGATGATTTCAGAAAAACCTGGAAAGACTTACATGAACCGATGCAAAGTGAAGTTAGCAGAACCAGGAGAAAGTTGGATACAGTAACGGCAATATTGTTCCACGATTTAGCTATTCCTAGCAATACAAGGATTCAAAACCATTCCAAAGACCTCATGATGAAGCATGCTATCCACCTCCAGAGGAAAAACCCAATACAGTCTGAATTACAGAATAAGTATGCTATTTGTACTTTCTTTTTATTTGTCTTTTTGCACAAAATGTCTAATATGGAAATGGTGATTTATATATGAAGAGGAGAAGGAGGGAGGGAAGGATAGAATATGGAATTAAAAACTTTCAAAAAATATTAAAGAATTGTTTAAACTTGTAATTGGGAAATATATGTTAATATATTGGAAAAATAAAAAAAAATTATGATGTAAGCTAAAAAATAAATCACGATCCCTTTGAATTTTTGACATATATATATATATATATGCATATATATATATATATATACACATGGGGCTGGAATGTGGTATAATGGATAGTTAATGTCTATTCCTTGGGCAAGGACTAATCAGGTATTTGAAAATAATAATATATCACTATAGGATGACTAGAGGGATCCATAGTGCACAGAACCAGGCCAGGCCTGAAATCAGAAGACTCACTTCCCTAAATTCAAATCCTGCCTCAGACACTAGCTATGTGATCCTGGGTAAGTCACTTAACCCTGTTTGTCTCAGTTCTTCAACTACAAAATAAGCTGGATAAGAAAATGACAAACTACTCCAGTATCTTTGCCAAGAAAACCCCAAATGGGGTAATGAAAAGCCAGATACGACTGCAAAATGACTGAAAAATAACAAATACACTGGAAACTAAATTTCTTCAGGTTGCTAGTGTTCAGTGTTAAAATAATTATTATGAAGATTGGTAAAATGTTTTATACTTTGATTTTTTGGGGGAAATTTTCATAAAAACTAGTCAATTTTGACATTAATTTGAAATTTATGAGAAGTCAACATCACCTGGAATCAAGTTTTATCTTTTTACTATTTATAAGAAAGGTTGTCTGAGCAAATTGATAGGATTATTATTCCAGAGGTAGAAGGGGCTTCCCTCCTGCCGCTCCCTTCCCGACCTTGTTGATACCCACCAACAACCTGGATTACTGATTTTAGGACATTTCACCTAAGGCCTTCATTTTAAGTGTGAGAAAATTGAGGCCTGAGGTTTTTAAGTAACCTTCAAGGACATGTATATAGATTGTTAGAAGTTGAGTTTGAGCATTTCTTTAAATTTTTCTCATTCCTCAATTCACCATCTAATGTAGGAGATAACACGCAAACAACTGTGTGCAAACAAGATATATAAAAGATAATTAGGAAAAATCAACAGAAGGAATTAAGAGAAAGGCTTCCTTGTGTAACACAAGCCACTGTGGCGTCTTGTGCCTGAAAAGAACCCTAAGGTTCTCTGGAACTCTTAAACTGATTTGAGGGTTCTAGGTTCTTTGCAAATGGTTCCAGTCCCCACTAATGGTGTTTCCTAATCATAGAAGGGTTCCTCTGAATCTCAGTCCCATTTAACTGCTAACAGATTAGCTTTTACATAGAAATATTTCCTTCAAAAGGCACAATCACAAATATACAAATTTACTCTCTGAGCACTTGGGAGCCTCCTCTCTCAATCCACCCTGGCTTCTCAGGGTTTCCATGCCAGACTGGCTGGTGGCTTAAATTCCTGGTCTGTGAGAATCACCTCTAATACCTGAAACTGAAAATAAACAACATAGAACAGAAGCAAATACTCCCTTCTCTACTCCCAACCTATAGAGGAGCAGGGAAAGCCAAGTCCTTCCTCTCTCCCCAGTTTAATTCATGTCACCCATCCTCTGGGTTAGCTAGCATCTTCACCCTTTGTATACATCAGATTAGAGCTGAGGAAAAGACTGCAGAGAAGAGAGACTAAATGGCTCAATCTTGCCTTACAGATATAGGTAGCCAATCAAAGGAAGCTACTCCTATCCATGTGTTAGGAAACATCCACGCTTCATGTTAAGCCACCTGGGTATGCTCCAAACATCCCTCAAGGGCATCTCTATGTTAAAACTGGGCAGGCAAAGAGAAATCCAGGTTACATTTGTAGAAGGTGGAATTTTAGGCTGACTTTAGAGGAAGTCAGAGAAATCCAGAGGGTAAAAATGAAGAAGGAGAACATTCTAAAACTGGGGGACAGCCTGTGAAAATACTCAGTTGGACGATGGAACCTCCTGTTAGGGAAGAATGAGGTTGTGGAATATGGAAGTACATGTCAGAGAGGGCGTGTGTAGGGTCTATAAGGTGTAAAATTGAAAAGGTGTAGGATGGTGTGGGGAGAAATTTATTAATGTCTTGGAACACTCATCAGAGGATATTAAATTTGATTCTATTGGTGATAGGGAGTCACTGGAATTAATTGAGTAGGGGTATGACATAGTCAGGCCTGCACTTTAGGGAGCTCACTTGACAGGTGAGTGGAGGATGAATTGTAGTGGGGAGAGACCTATAATAGGAAGACCAACCAGTAGGCAATGGAAATAGTCTAGGCATGAAGTGGATGGGGTCTATACCAGGTTGGGAACAGTATCTGAAGATAGAAGGGGATTATGTGAAGTACTAAATTGATAGATCCTGGCAGCAGTTTGGAAATGGGCGAAAAGAGAGAATGAGGAATAAAAGGATGACACTTCTGTTGGAGGTCTAGGGCTGGAATGATTGTGGTCATCAAGACAGTAATAGGGTGATTTCAAAGAGGGCAGTGTTTGGGTGGAAATAGAATATAAAAAATGACTCGAAAAAGACATTATAATTTTTAAATGTGGATAGGTATGGAGGAAGTCTTCCACTTAAGTCTTTTTTCAATAGTGTTTTGTCATAGAGTGATTGATTTGATTGACTTATCAAACTTGGATACTAACAGAGTAATCTGAGGAAATGAAATAGAGAAGAGATAAGTTTCAGTGGTTGTGTTGGATGTTGGTGGTAATATACATGGCAGAGATATGACCTTGATAGCAATGGGCCAGTCAAGTACTTGGCTAGGAAAATAGGTCCTGGGTGGGTGTCAAAAGGGGAGACAGGGCTTTTAAGACAAACTTCACCTGCTTGACATTTTTCCTTGGCTCCGTAACTGTCTTTTAGAATCTCCCAGGTTCTGGTAGAATTATTAATTGCTCTTTAACAAGATACAGCACATTCATATGGAGAATAATTAAAAGCAGTTCCATTCTCACCACTAATTTTGATGAGATTCTTGCATGTGTGTGTGTGTTTAAAGATGAAAAGCAAAAATAGCCATTAAATAGTTCATGGGGCTTTGATCTTGTTTTAGTGATCTATGGAGTGAAAAAAAAAGTTTGAGAACTACTCTAAAATGAACCATTTTATACTAAATCCATTTTTCTGTAGGTATAGATATATTTATCAGGGCAATAGAAATATAAATTACTAATCTTTTGTTCAGCTTTTTCTACCAACCCCATCACCACAATCTCGAGGCAGTCCACATAAAAGTAGTCAAAAGAGACAATTTCCTCTTTTATTCTTTCAAGCAATGCTACAGATTGGCTCATCAGCATCATTCCCTTCCCTCCTCTCTCCTCCATCCTTTCCCCTCTATCACTTCTTTCATTTTCTTTCTTTCCATCCCTTCCCTCCTCTCCATTAACTTTTCTTTCCCTTTCCTCCCCTCCCCTCCAATTGCCTTCTGTTTACTTTCCCTTCCTTTCCCCTTTTTTCCTTTTTCTTTCCTCCCATTTCTTCCCCTCCATTGACCCTTCCCTTTCCTCCTCTCCCCTGTTCTTCCTTTTCTCTCTTTTCTCTTTCTCTTCTCCTCTCCCCTTCCCTCCTCTGATCCACAATAATCCTGTGGTATATACACAAGGTATAAAGTAATATAAGAAATTTCTATGAATAGCTGTACTTTATACTTTAGGTTTATTATCTCACTTGATCCTTACAACAACCTAGTGAAACAGGTTCAATTTATCTTATTATTCTTATTTTATAGATAAGGAAATGAGGGTTCAGAGCAATTCAGTGACTTGCCCAGTCATAATTAGTAAGTAAAAAGGAGAATTTGAAAGACACAGAGAGAGAGAGAGAGAGAGAGAGAGAGAGAGACAGAGACAGAGAGAAGAGGAGGAGGGAAGGAGAAAGAAAGAAAGACAGAAACAGAGAGAGACAGAGACAGAGACAAGGAGAGAGGTAGAGGGGAGGGGGAGAGGTAGAGGGGGAGAAAGAGAAAGGGAGAAAAAAAAGAGATAGAGAGTGCTCTGTTTCCCTTGCTTCTAAATTCAGTGTTTTTTCCATTACATCACAATACAAGGAGTCTAAATTCAGAAATTCTCATTTTAATTTGCTCTTGTTCATTTGGCAATGGCTCCAATCTCTTTAGCTAGAATATTTTTTACTGACACTTCCCTATAAACACTTATTTAAATGATTCCTTTTGTGAGGAACAAAGCATTTTGTAAAAGGAATAGAAAGCTCTTTACATAAAGAAGCTCAATTTGATTCTTACATGAGGTTTTGTGTAAAGAGTACAAGTGTTATCTGTTCACAAGAAAGTGATTTGCCAAAGATTGCACAGAATGAAGTCTGGGAGTCTTGTTTCTATAACTACTACTATCACTACCACCATCACTACTATAACTCCTATTACTATTATTACTTCTACTATTACTACCACCACCACCACCACCAATAGAATTACTAATACTACTGCCACTACTATCACTACTACTACTGCTACTATTATTATCATCAGCACTACTACTACTGCCATCACTACCAATTACTATTACTACTGCCACCATTATTACTGACACTACTACTACTATCACTACTAACACTACTACAAGTACTACTATTACTACTACTACCACCACTACCAATACAATTACTAATATTAGTACCACTATTGCCACTACTACTACTGCTACTGTTATCACCACCACTACTCCTACTCCTACTACTGCTGCTACCACTATTACTGTTGCTACTACTACTACTGCCAGTACTACTACTACTACTACCACCATTACTACTACTACTACTATTATTACTACTAATGCTGCCTCTATTACTACTGCCACCACTATTACTGACACTACTACTACTATTACTACTAACACTACTACTAGTACTACTATTAGTACTGCCACCACCACCAATTACTATTACTACTACTACCACTGCAACCATCACCACTATTACTACTACTACTATCACCACTTCTACTGCTCTGATACTAACTACTATTAATATTACTACACACTACTACTACTCCCACTACTGCTACTACTACTATTATTATTACTACTGTTGCTGCTGCTGCTTCTGCTGCTATAACTACTACTATACTAAATCCATTTCAATGGCTCTTTAACATTTGCAAAGTACCTGTTTTGCAAAAATCTATCTATCTATCTATCTATCTATCTATCTATCTATCTATCTATC
>JAJPUD010000001.1:166949-243345 GCA_023553655.1 Myrmecobius fasciatus
ATCTATCTATCTATCTATCTATCTATCTATCTATCTATCTATCTATCTATCTCTCATCTATATTTTTCTATGTATGTATTATGCATATGTGTATGTATACATAATGATATATAGGGATCTGAATATTACATATTATATACAATACCCATCATATACACATATAGTCACATGATTCCACTTTATATATGTTTATACAAGTGTAATATCTGTCATATATCTCTAATGTTATTTCTGCTTACATATAGTTGTCATATACACATTTCTCTATATAGTTGTCATATATATGACACATTATGTATTTACATATTATGCATATATATTGTGTCTATGTGTGTGTGGCTTTGGATCTGGAAACTCAAAACAGTAAATTTTGAGGGAGGAATCTGCAGTCCAGAGGTGCTAAGAAAAGGTAGCTTGCCTCTAGTCACACAGGTAGTGGAAGAAGGGAGGAGATAGTTTATTTTAAATGGAAGTTTGAAGGATGTGAAGTTTGTAGGATGTGTTTATGCTTTGAAGAACTCCTACTAGTAGTGAAAGGCGGCTTTTATCTAAAGAAGTTGAATGACTTTGGGGCTCCGAGATCACCAATTCAGTCATTTTGTTGAGGGGACTGTTCCGAGGTCACACAATTTAGTGTGTGTCCATATAACTTAAAAATCAAGTTTAGCATTCAATGGGCTCCTCTTCCCATTATGTGAATTATAAGACCTCTTAAGGACTCAGGGGAACAGAGGTGGAAAGAGGGTTTACCAGCTGTTCCTAAAAAGTTTCCTCTCGGTTCCCCGGTCCCTAATTCTTTTGAGCAGCTTTGGAATCTGAACTCACTCTGTGAGCAAGGCTTTAACCCAAGAGTTCCTTGAGATTTGGAGCTCATTTAGTCCCAACTCCTTATATTTACAAAAGAGGGAAACTGAGAGGGGAACAGGCTTTTCCAAGGCTCTTCAGATAGTAGGAACTGCTCAACTTAAAAAAAAAACCACACAAGCCTTTAAATCGATGTTTTATTTATATGTAAATAACATTTATAATTTTTAAAATTTATAAAAATAAATACCTTCTTCCTGCCCTCCTGGATCCTGCCTCTTTTTTCGGGAATAATTAAACAAAGAAATCCCTTCCCCCTCTCCCGGGTGACGGCCGCAGGGCTAATGCCAGCACGGCGTTGGGGGTAGCCGGTGGGGGCGGTTCACTGCCCAGTTCGGGTTCTACTTTTCCTCCTGGCAGTCAGCTTAAAGTCTCGGGACTCTGACCTCCAGGAAATTCCCGCCTCCACCTCCGCTTGGACCGGCTGACCCGAATCACTTTCCGCCATAGCATCCCACCCCTTGAAGCCAGGGACCCCCGCCGTCCCACGCTCGTCTGAGCAGCCAGAGCCGCCCACGGGCTGCCCCCTCTCAGTCCTCAGGAGGCTTGGGCTCCAGGAGACCTGGATGGGGAATGAGGAGCTCTCGGTAGGAAGGGGAAGTCCCCGTAGCCGCCACCACCACGGTCACAGTTACGGCCGCCTCTTGGACTGCACTCGTTTCTCGGAAAAGCGGCGCTTAGAAGAAGGGTCTCCGCATGGCGGGCACCCATTGGTCCATTCATCCCCCTTTCATTGCCAGCCATTGGTCCGAGTCCCTGTCAGTCCGGTCAGGAGGCGGGATGGTCGGGACACTCCCCGAGCTCATATACAGCCCCGCCCGGGACTACTGTCACCCTCCGGGC
Source organism: Myrmecobius fasciatus (assembly GCA_023553655.1). Taxonomy (NCBI): domain Eukaryota; kingdom Metazoa; phylum Chordata; class Mammalia; order Dasyuromorphia; family Myrmecobiidae; genus Myrmecobius; species Myrmecobius fasciatus. The sequence continues at coordinate 168,657 of JAJPUD010000001.1, forward strand.
CTCTGGACTACCCAATTACTTGCTAGCTCCCGACTACTGCATCGGGAAAGCTGCTTCTGACTAGGACCTTTTTTCTGACGCTGCTGGCTAACAGGTAGGGACCTTCCCCTCCCCCTTTCTTCCGAGGCTTTTCCAGGAAAAGAATTGACAATGGTTCCTTATCCATAGACAACTCAATCTAATGCCTCCTAATAGGATGGGCAGAATAAATGACCATTTACACATGTATTTATATGTAATGGCACTAAATTTGGAGACAGAGGACCCGTGTACCAATCTTAGCCCCTCTGCTCCTATTCCGCTTGGGTAGAATGAGGGGACTGGTCTAAAAGCTATCTCTAAATGAGCTTTCCAGCTTTCTAACTCTATTAGCCTATAATCTGAGGCTCTACTGAGAGAGGTCAAACATCCAGAAAGAGGAAGAGTATAGTCCTATTATCCTTTGGCCCGATTAGACATAGAAAACAACAGTGTTTGGTTCTATATGTCACATTTTAGGAGGAACATTGACAAGCTGGGGTCCTCCAGGGAAGGGAAACCATTGGATATTGACCATTCTTAGTATTATACTAGATGAGGTCTGCTTGGAAAAAATGGAAATATCTAGCCCAGAGAAGAGAGAACTTAATGGTGGTGAACATAATCATGCTAATCCTAGGTGAGATCTGCTGGAAAAAATTGGAAATATCTAGCTCAGAGAAGAGAGAACTTGGTGGTGGTGAACATAATCATGCTAATCCTAGGTGAGATCTGCTGGAAAAAAAATTGGAAATATCTAGCTCAGAGAAGAGAGAACTTGGTGGTGATGAACATAATAGTTGTCTTCCTTTATTTAAAAGACTTTCTGAGGATGTGGGTTTTGATTTATTTTGCTTGGGGAGGGTTGGTATGAAGAGGGGGGAATGCAGAACAAGAAGCAAAGATTGGGAAATTGCAGAGGCTAATTTAGACTTCCTATCAGGGAAAACAAAAATTTCTAACAATTAGCACATCTATTCAAGAATGAAATGGGCTGTCTTGAGCCTTGGGTTCTTCTTCTCTTAGACATCTTCAAGTTAAGACCGGATGATCATTTCTTGGATAATTGTAGTTGAGATTCTCATTCAGGTAGGGATTGGACTAATGATATCTGAGGTCTCTCAGCTGTGTGATTCTGGGAATCTATTTCTTTAAGCCTGGTCTATTGTCTTTGTTTGAAGGCTCTTTTTGGCGCTGGCATTATGTGTTCTCTGTTTCTTTTAGCTCTACCATTCTCAAGTCTTTAAGTCATTTTATGTCTCAGGACTTCATTTTCCTCATCTTTTTAAATGATCTTTTTAAAGATCTTTTTAAATGAAAGACAACTCAAATCATCTTTTTAAAATGATCTTATTTTTAAAATGAAGAGATCTGAGTAACTTTTTCAGGTCCCTTCTAATTCTATATCCCATGATAGAAATATCTCTCAGTGCTTACATATGTATTTCTTGATTCCTCTCTTTGGTCATTTAGTTCAAGGATTTTGAAGTACTTTATTGAAGTATATTTTGAAGTACTATTTATAGTATATTATGAAGTACAGATTCATACTCAGATGAAGGCAAGAACTAACCTAAACTTTGTATCTTTCTCAGTGCTACAGGACTTTGCAAGTACAAATGTTTAAGCTGTGCCAAACTTTGTAAGCATTCTTTAGTATCCAACTCTGAGAAATTTTGTTTTTTGTGTTTTTGCTCTTGCAACTATTAAAAAAAATGCTTTAACTTCCCCTTTGATTTGATTTGAACTCTGCTCAGTTAGCAAAGTGGGGGAACTAATCTTATGTTTTATGTCTTTTCAAACTACTGAGCGAGAGGAAATAAACTGCTCATCTTTCTTTTGTACTCCTGCATTCTTCTTTCATAGAGTCACAGATCATATGAATTAGGAGGGATGAAAGAGACCACCTAGTCCAATATCTTAATTTTACAGATAGGGAAACTGAGATAGAAAAAGGCCAAATTACTTGCCCAAAGTCACACAGCAAGTTAAATATGGCATAGAAATCTGTATGTTGTTTTTTTTTTTTTTTTTACCTTGTCTAAGGTTTATTCTTCTATTATCACGTAGCCTTTGAATGTCATTCTTCTATGCTCTGTATACCTGAAGAAAAACTCTAATAGACCTCCACGAAGTCTCTGGTTAAAAACTGCAGTACCTTTCTGTCAGTGGGCAAAGGCTACTGTTAAATTCGTACACAGAAGTGGTGTTGATATCTTACAACTGATTTAATATATCTTCCTTAGTAGATGACAAAAATCAATTAGTTTCAGGCATCAGTGGGCTGCCCCTTCAAAGAAAAACTCCCATCAACTAATTACAGAATATATATATTTTTGAGGTGGGGGAATATAGTGTGATTTCTGGGCCTCTATGTGTCTATGTTGTACTGATGAGATGAGATGTTCCCATTCATGGATGCCTTAGACCCAGTCAGAAACTTGTGGATCAAAAAGGCATCCTGGGCATTGCCTGTTTTTTGGACAAGATTCATTTGAGCAGGTAAGTCCATTTGGTAGAAATCTTTCTAGTTTGACAACATGGGATAAAGAACCCCATTTGTTCTGGTTGGATTAGTGGAATTTGTAGCTGATCTTATACTGATCTGGCCAATCCAATCCTACTTTTCTAGGCATGCTTCCCAAGAGAATCTGATTTATAAAGGTGCTGCCCAAAAGGAAATTACCAATCCTCACTTGTATTTGGCACCTTTGCTCATGGCTAACCATGTGGTGATTTGTGATGGAGATAAAAATGAAATATGGTACTATTCTCTTCCATTCCCAAGTGTGACAAACTAAAATAAGCAGAAAATTGTGTCTCAGACTCCTACGTCTCTTTGAAGGGAAATTGGATTCCTCTGCCATAGAGATTAGGGGACTGGGAGAGAAAAGAAAGACAAGAGAAATAACCACTCTTTCCCTCCATTGTCTAAGCATATATCTTTTAAAAGCTCAGTTTTGTCTATATACTTCCTCATTTTTCCTATCTTCCCCCCACCTTAAATATCACTGAAGTGATTTTCATTGTCTAAATGATTCTTCATGTTTATTCTCCATTTCCTCATCACTTGGTGGAGTTGATCTGGGATTTCAAAGACTGTTTTTGTGAAGTTCAGATTTTGGCAGGTCCATTCAGCTGGAGGAGCTTCAGATTCCAGTTGTGTATTTATTATTCATCTGTTGACTGAAGAGCAGTCTACTTAAATTCAGAGAGCCCTCTCACCCTAAGGTGGGCCACTAGGTGATCCACTTACCTCCTCTACCCCCCCACAACTCAATCTATATGCAGAGGGACTGTATTTCACTGGTGGAGGGGGTGGCCCCATTGCTGAAATCATGTATTAATAATGATTTTTTAGGGAGTTTTCAGATGCCCAAAGAATTGTATTAGTCCATCTTCTTCATGACAGAATTTAGGACCAGAAATTAGAAGTTTAAGATCTGGTCCAACACAGATGAGGAATCTGAGGTCTAAGAGGGTTGAATGTGACTTGACTAGGATCTTGTAGGTGTTAAACCCAGATCTTGGACTCCAGAAACAGCATTTGCATTCATTGCAATGGTGGTAGGTACCACCTTCCTTTATTTAATATGCTGTCCTTTCTTTCATCTCCTATCTCAAACTAAATTTAGGGTTATTATATAAAGATCTAGCCCAGCTAAGCTCTCCCCATCTTTCCACTTCTTCACATGGCTTTCTGAACTTTGTAAAGATGTCCATCATTAGAATCTTATACCAAACTCCAGACTTTTCTCCAGTAGTGGAATGGATGTAAAGTTCAGAGCAGGGTGGCTTATTATGGGTGTTTGATAAATACTTATTCTTCCCTCCCCCTTCCTTTCTTTCACCCTTGCCTAGGGTCACAAAGGTAGTTAAGTATACTGTAGGATCAAGATTTGAATCTAGATCTTTTTTTTTCAATTTGGGGTGGTTGCATGGCACAATAGATAGAATATTGACTTTGGAATCAGGGGAGATCCGAATCTAGTGTCTGTCATTTATTAGCTGTGTGATCATGGGCAAGCCACTTAACCCTGTTTGCCTCAGTTTCCTCATCTGCTAAATGAGCTGGAGAAGAAAATGGCAAATCACTCCAGTCTTTGCCAAGAAAACCCCAAATGGGGCCACTAAGAATTGTACATAACTAATCCAATAAACAACTTCTTCCCAATTTAGATCTCTTTCTAATAAGTTGTGTTTCTCAATCTTCCTAATATTTCAATTGCCTGAATTATTATAGAGACTGTTACATCTAGGCACCCAACCTTTTCTCCTTTTTCACAGTAAATACAATGATATTGAATACCCTTCCAAGATTCATATTTATCAGTCTGATTTTAGGTTCTTTGATTTATGTCCTGGGTGCCCACCTCCCCACCACAATGTAACAATAATTTCTTTTGCTGGGTTTATTGCTTCTGATCAACTTTTGTGTAAAATCACCCAAAATCATGGTTTGATTTAATAATATATTTCATATATTTAATAACAGGTAATATACTTTCTAATTGATGAAATAGTAATTGATTCTTTTAAATTAAGAGTTTGTCTGCTTTAATCTTTCTCACATTTGGATTATAAAGTCCCCAAGAGCAAGAACTATTTTTGCCTTTCTTTATATCTCCAGCTCTTAACATAGTGCCTGTTGAGTCCTAAGCGTTTAATAATGCTTGCCTATTGCTTGCCTGATGGAACTTTATAACCATTATTATCTCATTTGAGCTTTGGTTGTTTTTACCCAAGGAGAGGGTACTTGATGGTCTGTGATTATAGACTGATACCTTTAAATTTTCTGAAGTAAAACTGATTTGTCTTATCAGTTCAAGAATGTTGAGGGCCGAAAAAGAAGGAAAGAAGCTGAAGCAGTTTCCAAGCTTTTCTGGTAAAATGGGAGGCAGGTATAGGGGAAATTATATTCTCAGTCCAAAGGGTACCTGATAGAGTGAGTGTGCTATGTTTTTTCAGACACACCTCTGCTGTTTAGTACATGGATTTCCAAATTGGATACAACTAGTTTGATCCTAGATCTGGGTACCTTTACTACCTGACAGATTTGTAGGGATGCAGATTATTTCTAGATAGTACTTGGCAGGTAGGAAAAATTATTATCTTGAAATTAAGGAAGAGGAAGTTAGTTGTAAGCACATGATCCTGTTTCTGAATTGTTTCTACCAATGCATTGGGTTAGTGTTAGCACATAGGTATATTTATCCTGATAGAATTTTCATCCTGACAGTTAATAAAGACAATAAAATCATAGAATTTCATTGCAGGAAGTGCTGTTTCTCCCAGCATTTGGAATCCAATTTGAAATCAGAAAATTTATCTCTGAATTCTATCCCCTAATCGCTATGTGGATTTAGGCAACTCATCTTACTACTTGATGCTCCTTTTTCCTTTGTAAAAGGGAGGTTGTGACAATAAAATGAGGAACCAATGTTATCTAAAGAACTTCTTCACAACACAAGATTCTAAACAAGTTGATCGGGCTCCTATTTCTTTCATATTCTACAATTTCCAGAGAATATTCCTCTCAACAAGCATAGATGAGGGAGGGAGGTAGCATTCCATTTTACAAGTGAGCAGAGTGAGTCCTCAAGAGGGGAACTGACTTGCTTTCTAGTATTGGAGCTAGAATTTCAATGCAGTTTTCCTCTGACTAAATCCAGATCTTATTCTTTTGGACCATAGCCCATTGAAAATTAAGATAAGTCCGTATATGTGCTAAAAATTTGAATCTTGCTTCTGCCTTTTATTACTCTGCTATTAGTGTAAAGGACACTCACTAGACTGGAAGTCAGGAGATCCACTTTCAAGGTCTGGATCCAACCTACTGTTGGATGTCTTTGGCCAAGACATCTTATTTTCCAGTTCCGTTATTTATTAAGTGTTGGATATGGAGTGGTGGAGGTTCAGTTAGCTCAGGGGTTCTTAACACTCTTTTAAAATATCAAAATATTTTTCACTTCCACATTTACAAAATCTCTGAAATCCATTAAGAACTGGTATTAAGGAGTAGCTGGGTGGAGCAATGAATAGTATACCACCCTTAGTGTTAGGAGGACCAGAATTTAAATCCAGCCTCAGATAATATGATGTTGGACTAGTCATTTAACCCCATTGCCAGAAAAAAAACCCAGAACCTTTAGTCTTCAGACCATCTAAACTGTCTTTCAAAAAACCCTATAGAAAGACAGCCAAAAGTGATATATAAATGCTAATGACTTTAGATGGCTAATTTAGTAAAAGGAGGAAGTAAGGAGCTTCAGTTGTATATTGCTTGCTTTCCTTTCATTGTAGAATCCTCCAAAGAGCAGTTATTTTTTTTTTTATTTTTTTATTTTTTTGCTTAGGCAATTGGGTTAAGTGACTTGCCCACGGTCATACAGGTAGAAGGTATTAAGTGTCTCAGGTCAGATTTGAACTCAGGTCCTCCTTACCTCAGAGCCAGACCTCTATCCACTGTGTCATCTAGCTGCCCTAATAATTTCTAATTTTAATGAAGCCCCTATGAAATCTTTCTTTATTGTATGCATTGTGCTATTCTGTTTCAGGAGGTTATTTGATTTTGTTTTATTGTTCTAGCACAGCTCCCCTCCATGATGTTGTCCCCTCAGTGATAAAGACACTGTCTTTTTCTTGGCTGTTCAGCTGGCTGACTCAGTCAAGCTTCATCTGAAAGTCTATAGTTACAAGACATAATGTGCTGAAGAATGTAATCCAATTCGGAGTAAGACTGCATTTAATAAAGTTTTAATATTATCTCACTTTCATAATACTTTTAAATTTATCAAATATCTTCTGAATAATCCCACCAAATGCACATATTATTCTCATTTACAGATGAGGAATTTGAGCTTTCAGGGAAATAAACTGAATTGGCTAAAATCATACAGCTGCTAAGTACTGAGTTTGGAAGTTCAGTGTTCTTTCTGTTCTCCCATCCTCACTCCCACCATGGGAAAAGGATCACAGTAGGATGATTTTTAGAAGTATAGAACCCTTCATTTTACTGGTATGGAACTTGTATCAGTCATTCAGTCAGCCATCAATCACTATTGTGGATAGACACACTGATTTTTCTCCGGGAGAGATTTGAAGTCTTAGTTCTTACCCTTAGGAAGTTGATAATCTGGCAAAGAAAATACAAAGATTGAAAACTGACCTATGGAATATATACTAAGGACAAAATAGTGCTAAATGAAGTACCCTCTGTAGCGCAATGGGGAAGATCACTACTGAGTAGAAGAAACAGAAACTCTCAGTGCAAGGCTAGTTGGTGACCCAACAGAGACTGCATCTCTTGATTCTTAAATTCATAAAGCAACAGGGTGGGATGAACTAAAGTTTTCATATGAGCTGGACAAAAGTACCTTTGGCAGAAATTTGACTAGAAATTCTTTGTATTCTCATCCAGTGTAAAATAACCTTTTAATATAAGTGGGTCTCCAGGCTACAGAAAAGTGGAACCTTTCCCTGAGGATAATGGGTGGTGTTGACTTAAGGATTAGTTTACCTCTGGATGGGATTCAATCATATTTTGTGTTGTGCTTTGTAACTATTGATTATTGCCCATCAGGAAGGCAGGAAGAGGTTTTATTTTACTCTACAGAACACAAATGTTATTTTCTGGGTGGGCGTCTGGCTGACTGTCTAGGGGATTTCCAGCTGTTGTTTTTGTAAATGATTACTGTAAGATAATAAAGCATGGTTGACACTCTTACGGTTCTTGGGAAAATGGACATGTTCTGGCATGGTGCTTAGGTTCCAAAGACTTTTCTTAAAGAGATAGATCTGGGAAACTGGAGAGAGTTTTTCCTGTTTTTTCTATGGCTGGTTTGTAGCCCAAATTGCTTAGAAAATGGTGCTAAAGAGATTAACAGGTTTGATCACTAGAGACGGGTTGACTTTGTTCTGTTCTTGTACTATAGCTATGACCCCTGGTCTTGGTCAGTTACTTACCAGGTATTATTGGTATTATAAAGACATAGAAGGGACAGGTATTTTAAAATTATCATCAACTTATTCATTCCATAATTCTCTTCAGTAAACGTTTAATATGCTACTACTGTGTGCAAAAACTGTGTGCCAGACCCTGGGAATACAAACATAAAAATGAAATAATTCCTGCCTTCAAGGAGGCTATATTCTATAGGAGGGAAGGCAGAGGCAGTATTACATGTACACAATTAAGTAAATAAATGTTAAGTAAATGAAGTGATTTCAAAAAGGAAAGAAAACTAATAATTGGGTGGAATGGGGTAGGTTGCAACTATGTGAGTTGACTGGATTCATAGGTATCCCTTGCCTTAAAGTCATCTTGGTGACTGTTGTGTTTTTAATGAATATGCTTAATATATTACAACTAAATCTCACTATAAGATCACTCTAAAGGAATGACAAAATCCTGGATCTGAATCTTAGCTCTGCTTTGTACTATGTGATTTTAGGCAACACACTTTACTTCTCTGGAACTCATTTTCCTTTTTTGTGAAATGATAGGTTTGGATGAGATGAGTTCCAAGGTTCCTTGCCACTCTGAATCTTATAATCCTATAAATTGTGGCTCTTGCCTCTTGCTAGCTTTGTGTTCCTGAGTCAATCATACCATCTCTAATCATACCATTTTTCCTCAGTTAGAAAATGGCAGAATAATAGTCACAGTATCCACCTAATAGAGTTACTATTAGAATAAACAGCATTTTGTGAATATCATAGCATTATATAAACATAATTCAATGTTACTGTTCCAATGGAATTGACTCCCCTATAATAGTTTCATCTAATACATTGTTTTCTTTTGAAAAGAATCAAAGACATTAGATAGAATATGCCATTATTGGGAGAGAAAAAAAACCAAACTCATAATCTCATGTTCTATCTGTTAGATCAATGATATAATTTTGGTAAGTCAGGGGCAACATTTTATTCTCTTTTTGAATTATAATTGATTTATTCATCCAGTAATTCTATTCAGCAAACATTTATTAAGACCTTACTATGTCCAAAACACTGTGCCACAAGCATAAAGACAAATTTGCAATAATTTCTGCCTTCAAAGAGCTTACATTCTCGGGTGGGGTGGGGTGGGGTGGGGTGGAGATATTACATGTACACAAGGTAGTAAATAAATATAACATAAAGTAATTTCAAGAAGAATAGATCACTAATAATTGGGTGGAGTGAGCAGGGTTCAGAAAAGCTCTTCTGTAGGAGGCAGCACCTGAAAGATGCTTAGGATTCTCTTGGGCATAAGTAAGGAATGAATGCATTAAAAAAAATCTTTGGATCTCAGATTTGGAGCTGAGGCCATCAAGTCCAATGTTCACATTTGACAGTTGAGGAAACTGAGTCCCAGAGATGTTGGAACTCAATTGTTGCCCAAAGTAACACAAGTAGGAAGGTGGGATTAGCATTGGTTGACAGACTCTAGGGTTTTTCTCCTTAAGTATAAAGGTAGCTTTTCCATTCTCTGGTCAGAATGGACCAAAGGGGTGTATGATGTCTTCAGGGAGGATGAGTAGCTCTGATGTGAGCCCTTTTTGGGGCTGCTTCTCCACCTTTGATGACCATTTCCACCCAACTCTCACCTGTAGCTCTGAGTACCTGTAGCATACCCAGCAGCCATACGCCAGTAAAACTGTCTTGGCAGACTGGCCAAATCAGGTTGAGAATAAGTGATGGGGCTCAAACCCATTAGTGAGTTGGGGGTATTGACCCCAATCTTGTGAAGACTTCCCCCCACAGAATGGACTGATGAAAATGGTTTGTTCCAACTGTCATGAAAATAGTTGTGGAGTATTTAGAGCTTGGTCAATACCAAGATCATCCACTGAAACCCAGGCCATGTTGACTTTTTTCTTTCCACTGGATTTTGATGACCCAAGAAGAGAGAGATCGATGACTTTGTGCAACTGTGACTGGCTTAAATCCAATTCCTTTACAAGTCAAGATATCACCCAGGATTCACTAGTTCTCTTTGAAAATGAAAGACTAACAAGTAGAATGGAGTACTTAGACTTTACCTTTGTCTATATTTTACTACAAAGTTGATAAAATCTGAAAAATAAATTTTTTTCCTTAAGAAAAATCCTAAGAGAATTTTTCACATTTGGAAATTTGCCATTATGTAATTTGTAATATTGACAATTAAAAATGAGATTTCTTGTTTTTGTTGAAGCATTTGATCTCATAGGGACAGCAACTGTCTCTTTCCTACAGTGACTTCTCAGGTTTCTGGATTCTCCCTGTTTTCTGATGAAGGAAGCTCATACAGTTTCCAAGCTCATATATATCTAATTTTCTGATATGGCATTTCTGGGAGGAAATTGGCTGACAAGTAGTTGATCTTTGATTTCTTTCCTTCAGGATGTGTGATAGAAATAGTGGAAGACGGCTCCGGCAGTGGCTGATTGAACAAATTGACAGTAATATGTATCCTGGACTCATCTGGGAAAATGAGGAGAAAAGCATGTTTCGGATCCCTTGGAAACATGCTGGCAAGCAGGATTATAATCAGGAGGTGGATGCTTCTATTTTCAAGGTATGGAGAAGCATTTCTTTCCTAATGAAATCTGCCTGAATTGGGATCATTTCTCAACTTAGAGAGCAGGTTGAAATGTTTAATAATAAGTTTTCTTTAAATTATTGAGTTTTCCAGTTACCTTAAAAAGAATCCAGAAATTCAGAAATAACATTTTCTCCTATCTCTTTCTCTATTTTATCTGTAGCATATATTTTGATACCAAGGATCTATCATTTTATGAATATGTTGGTGTTTCCTCCACAGGTAGAAATTACACCCCATCCTTGTTTTCTTATGTTTTACTTGTTTGTGTGTTTCCCGAAATCCTTCATGGAGGACTCATGTAATACCCTTGAAGCTGGTCTTAATTTGTACACCCGTCTCTTATCCCTTGCTCTTATTCCATGAACAATCTTCTGCTTTCCCAATTACTTGATGATTAATTGCAACTAGCAAAAAAAATCATTGAGAAATATTTCTTGGTTCCTAATCAAAAACTTGATATGCATTTGAATTATTTCAGTGCTAACTACAAATGGTAGATGGATGCTAATTCTTTGGTTTCTTCATTGAGTGCTTCCAAATAACCCATCATTATTAACTTACTGAGCAGGTGTGGATCTGCATTGGTAGAGTTTCCCATCTGGGAGTTCCCTACATCAATAAAATCATATCAATGGGGTGAAAAAAGTGTAAGGCATTGTATTTGGTTTTACCTATACAAAATCGGCAAAAAAATTGTCAGATGCAAAAATGAATAAATCATGGTTCTTTGTCCTCAAGGAACTTATTATTTAAACTTCCTGAGGTAGATAGCAGTCTTTGATTCATAGCATCATGAAATTTAAGTTCTTGACAAAAATTTCTTTGTCTTTATATCAATAATCCTAATCCATGCTTCTTTAATGCTTCACAATTTATTAAATGATTTTCATATATAACCTTGTTTATATTTCACCACTGCCCCCTGAAATAGTTACTGCAAATAATGCTATTAGCAATATACAGATGGAGAAATACAGTCTCATGGGAAGTAAGCCACGTGCCTAAAGCTACAAAGGCATTATAAAGGATAAATATGGAACATGAATCCAGGTCATCTGACTGCTATTACACCACATAGTGATTAATTGAAACACATAAGATGGACCTTATTGCCATTTTGTGGACTTAAGAATAAAATTTAAATCATTCAAAATGAATATTATAGCATTTTTTGTAATATTTATGTAACTTTTATATAATATTTTAAGGTTTCTAAATTGCTTTTTTTGCACTGCTAGCCTGGGAGGTAGGGAGTGAGAGTATTTCAGTCACCATTGACTTTGCCCAAGATAACATAGGTAACAAGGGAGAGAGCCAGTATGTAAACTCTTGACATCCTCCCCCCCCCCCTCCCCGATCTACATCATTTCTTTGGAACTTGGACTCAATTGGGTTGATGATTTCTAAAATCCCTTCTAGCTCTGCATTGTCATTCTGTGAGGCATACCTATGCCCAAATTAAGAGATAGTGCGCAGACCCTTTTGGCCAGTATTCCAGAGTTTGTTGAGCCATAGGATAAAAGATACAAGGATAAAGGAACAAGAATGACTATATAATGTAGCAGCTTTTAACCAGATGGGGAAAATAGAGCACAGAAAACATGACAAATTGGAAGTGAAGTTGGCAATAGGTCCATCTGGTTTCCTAATTCTCACCTCTCTGCTTACACCCTTACCATGTATTTCCTAATCTCCCTCTATTTAAAGGAATCTTAATCCCTTTTTGTGTCCTAGAGACCTTTGGCAATAGCCTAGGGAAAGTTAGGAACTTCTCAGAAGAATATTTTTAAATGAATAAAGCAAAATACAGAGGATTGCAGAAACGACTCATTATATTGAAATAGTTATAAAATATTAAATAATAATAATAGCTAGCATTTAAGTACTCCATTAAGACTTACAATGCTCTTTACAAATGTTTCATAGACAAATACAAATACTGTACTATATAAATCACAATATATAATACATTATGTTATACAATGTATTAGACAATACAAATATTTTCTCATTATGCAAATACAGATATTATATTATACAATACAAAATATAACCCATTATGTTACACAATGTATTATACAAATAAAAATATGGTATTATATAATACAAACTATATAGCATATAGTGTTACACAGTGTACTATATAAATACAAATATTGTATTATACTATATAAAATATATAACCCATTGTGTTACACAATGTATTATACAAATACAAATATTGTATTATACTATACAAAATATATAACCCATTGTGTTACACAATGTATTATACAAATTCAAATATTGTTTTATACCATACAAAATATATAACCCATTGTGTTTCACAATGTATTATACAAATACAAATATTATCTCATGTTATACAAATATTATCTCATTTTATACAAGGTCATGGACCCCAGATTAAAAATCTCTGTTTTATGACAACTGTATAGTAACAAACTTTTGTAAACTCTATTGTGTATAGGATCCGGTGTTGGGCACTGGAAGTTATACACACTTTATATGAGACATGGTTCCCTGCCCTCAGGGAATTTACAGTCTACTGATCTATTCAAATATCAATAGCCATTTCCCTGTTCTCACTAGTAGTATTTTTGTTTGTTGTAGGCTTTTCTGCTAGTTGAAAAATGATATATTCCTTTATAGGCTGAGCTGAGATTATGTATGCCAGTCAAATTGTCAGCCAATCTAGAATTGTTGGTTTTAGAGCTGGAAAGGGACTTTAGAGTTGGTCCAGGTACTCTATTTTACAGAAGAAGGAACTGAGGTCCAGAGAGAGGATGTACGTATGGTTAAACAGGTTTCCTTACTCCAAATTCAGGGCTTTTATTAGTCCATACTGCTTTCTGATATAATAATTAATGAGTGAATTGATGACCTCACTTTCATACTGTTCTATGGTTGGTACCATGTAGATAAAACATCTGATAAACTTTACCTGATGCTCAGAATTGAGATGTCCTAAGATAAAAGTTAATAATAACTCACAACCCTACTAGATTGCAATCTCTATGAAGGCAATGATCTCATTGTACTTAAACTTTTTTTTTTTTTTGCTTTTTGCTGAGGCAATTGGGGTTAAGTGACTTGCCCAGGGTCACACAGCTAGGAAGTGTCTGAGACCAGATTTGAACTCAGGTCCTCCTGACTTCAGGGCTGGTGCTCTAACCACTGCGCCACCTAGCTGCCCCTGTACTTAAACTTTTTTATCTCACCCAGTGCTGAGCATTTGTAGATTCTCAGTTGGTATGGCTTGGATTGAATGAAATTTAGAAAGTGAACTTTGGTCATTATTTCTTTGGACCTTCAGGATATCCCTCTGAGGGAGGAGTTCAAGTGTTGTTTTAATTTCACAAATGAGCATCCTGAAGCCCACAAAGGCTAAGGATCAATGCTGTCTTCTGGCTCCAAGTTCTATAATCCTAGGCAGTCTTTTTCTCAACTGTAAAATGAGGGGTTTGAATTAGGTAATATCTCAATTCCCTTCCTCCTTTAAATGTGTAGGTATCATTAGGGTACTGAAGAAAGAACATCTCTTTGTTCTGCAGTCCAAAGATCTAGGCTCTACTTTCCTCTCTAACCCTTTCTATCTATGTGATCTTGGGGCAATCAATAAACATTCCCAAGATGGTTTATTCATCTGCAGAGTGAGGAAATTGGCTTCTGAGATACCTTCAGGATCTAAATCTGTAACCCAGTCCCACCCTGTTGTTACTATTATTATTATTATTTTTGAGGCAGTCATGGATAAATGACTTGCACAGGATTCTACAGCTAGTAAGTATCTGAGGCTAGATTTGGACTCAGGTCCTTTGGAGGACTGGGGCTCTACATCACCTAACTGCCTCTGTGCCCTGTTATTTTACAGATGAAGAAACTGAGGTTCAGAGAGGGAGAACTGTTTTCCCATAACTGCTTGAGAGCTAGGTGGTTCAGTGAATATACTTTTGGACCCAGAGTCAGTAAGACCTAAATTCAAATGTGGCCTCAGGCTTTTACTAGCTGTGTGACTCTGGGCAAGTCACTTAACCATGTTTGCCTCAGTTTCCTCATTTGTAAAATGAGGATAATAATGTTTCATACCTCCCAGGAGTATTGTGAAAATAAATTGAGTTAAAAATTATTTGGAAACCTTCCAAAAATGCTATATAATGCTATATATGCTTTGTTGTTGGTTAGTCACAGAACCAGTAACTGAATCCAGATCCTTGGGTGTTAAATTACTTTTCCTCTATATGTCTTCAAAGTCAGAACTCAGAGAGTAATCAGAATAGAGATTGCTTCTCTTTAACTCTTAAGTTTCCTTGTCATATTTGTTAAACAATGCCGGTGTTACAGCTCCATGTTGTAAGGGCAGAGAGATATTGAGAAACAACTCTGACCTGTTGGGGAGACTGGACTGTAGGGACTGTCCTGTCCTAGCTGTGTGAAGTTGGCCAGGTTCCATTCCCTCTCTGGGTGCCAGTAAAATGAGGGTACGTGACTTAGGTGGTCTCAAGAGTTCCTTCCAGTGTTAGAATCACTTTTAGATATGGTAGCCAATTCTCTAGATGAAAGGTAAAAAAATTCAGTCAAACATCTGGAATTTCGGTCCATACAGAGTGATGTGAAGGATGGTCTCCTGAGACCTTGCATTGGACCAGCAGCCAATAAGAACAGTCCTCCAGAAGAAAGCTGAATTCTCTTTTTCCCAAGTTCATCTCTTAATAGATTTAATTTGTGATTAGGAGGCTGCAGAATATGCCAATTAAACCATTTGTTTGAAACAAAATTTTGCATTCACACTTCAGGTACCTTCTGTCTCTTTACGGTGGGATTTTGGGGGTCCTGTTCATATTGAGGTTTGTAAGGGTCAGAAAATAGAGGTCACCCCAAAACAAGAAAAGGGAGGCAATAATTCATTAGCTTTAAAAAATAGAGTCTGGGAGTGGGTTTAGGGGGAGGGATGCTATGTAAATGCAAAATACCTTTTTGTTAAAAATAACAAGAGGAATAGATGACTAAATTAAGACTATTTGCATAATATCCCTTACAGGCTCAATTGTCGCCTGGGTCTGGTTTTATAAAAAATTGATAGAAGTTCAATGTGTGAAAAACTCTCATGAACTGGAGTCACTTCCTCTTTCTGCTCTTTAACCTCAAAGGGATCAGGCCCTTTTGTGAAGGGAGAGTCTGTTTTAAAAGGTGCTAGGACACGGGCAAGAGCCCTAAATTGGGAGGCAGGAAAGTGCCCTTGCTCTTTTGTTGACCCAGGCTGGGCTTTCACAACTCTTTCAGTCTTGGTAGTTGTTGAATGGAGCCAGCTTTGATGTAGTGATGAGTGACTCTGGCAGAAGAACTGGGTTCAAGTTCTACCCTGAATGACCTTAGGCAAGTTAGGGGATAGAGAGCTTGGCTCGTTCAGGAGCTTGTTAGCTATCTACTTCTGGGCAAATCTCTTCATCTCCCTGGGCCTCATATGTAACATGAAGGGGCTGAACTTGATGGCCTTTAAGGTCTCTTCTGGCTATCTATGATTCTAAGTTTTTGAGCCTCAGTTTCCCTATCTGTAAAAGGAGGGTCTAACTAAATGGACTCTAAAATCTCTTCCCCAGCTATCTGTGATTCTAATGTAAAAAAAGAGGAGGGTCTGACTAGATGGACTCTAAAATCTCTTCCCCAGCTATCTGTAATTCTAATCTGTGGGCCTGTTTCCTTTATATGAAAGATGAGAAGGTCAGATTAGATGTCTTCTCAGGATCCTTCCAGCTTAAATCCTGTAATGAAATTCTCTGGAGGTCCTTGGAGCCAGGAAACTTGGGATCTAATGGAGCTCTGTCATTAAAGGTCTGGGACCTTGGACAAATCATTTCCTCTCCCCAGGTAGAAGGAGAAGGGTTGCAGTAGAGATTCTCCAGGATTCCCACCAGCATGTTGCTTATGTTGTTTTGGTATTTTCATGGCAGGCACTCTTGAGTGAACTCAGTATTAGGCAGAGTACTGAATTTCTCTCTCTCTCTCTCTCTCTCTCTCTCTCTCTCTCTCTTCTTTTTTTCTCTATCTCCATCTCTCTCTCTCTCTTTTCTTCTCTTCCTCTTTTCCCCTCCTCTGTCTCTGTTTTTCTCTCTTTCTTTCCCCCTTTTGTCTTTCTCTCCCACTGTCTCTCTGTTTCTTTCTCTCTTTCTTTCCCTTCCTATCTCTCTCTGTTTCTCTTTTCCCCTCCTCTCTCTTTCTTTCTTTCTCTCTTTCTTTTCCTCTTCTGTCTTTCTCTTCCACTCTCTCTCTGTTTCTCTTTCTTTCTTCCTCCTCCTCCTTTTCCTCCTCCTCTTCCTCCTCCTTTTCCTCCTCCTCTTCCTCCTCCTTTTCCTCCTCCTCTTCCTCCTCATTTTCCTCCTCTTCCTCTTCCTCCTCCTTCTCCTTGTCCTCTTCCTCCTCCTTCTTCTCCTCCTCTTCCTTCTTTTCCTCTTCCTCCTCCTCCTGTCTCTCTCTGTCTCTCTGTTTCTCTCTCTTTCCCCTCCCCCCTCTCTCCCTTCTGTCTTTTTCTCCCACTCTCTCTCTCTCTCTCTTTCTCTCTCTGCTTTTCTCTCTTTTTCTTTCCCCTCCTGTCTGTCTGTTTCTCTCTTTCTTTCCTCATCTATCTCTGTTTCTGTCTCTTTCTTTTCCCCTTCTCTCTCTCTGTTTCTTTCTCTTTCCCTTCCCTCTTCTGTCTTTCTCTCCCACTCTCTCTCTGTGTTTCTCTTTCTCCCCCCTCTGTTTCTCTCTCTCTCTCTCTCTCTCTCTCTCTCTCTCTCTCTCTCTCTCTCTCTCTCTCTCTCTCTCTCCCTCTTCTCTCTCTTTCTTTTAGGCCTGGGCAGTTTTTAAAGGAAAGTTTAAAGAAGGTGACAAAGCTGAACCAGCCACTTGGAAGACGAGGTTACGCTGTGCATTGAACAAGAGTCCCGATTTTGAGGAGGTGACAGACC
The DNA here is from genome assembly GCA_023553655.1 of Myrmecobius fasciatus. NCBI lineage: Eukaryota > Metazoa > Chordata > Mammalia > Dasyuromorphia > Myrmecobiidae > Myrmecobius > Myrmecobius fasciatus. The sequence continues at coordinate 186,195 of JAJPUD010000001.1, forward strand.
GATCCCAATTGGACATTTCTGAGCCATACAAAGTTTACCGCATAGTTCCTGAAGAAGAGCAAAAATGTAAGTATCCTTCAGGCATGGAAAACCATCTAGATTTATTGCTCCAATTAATAATGATGTCTATCATTTATGTAAGCCCATTAAGGTTTAGAATAAAGTTTATGTAAATCATCTCATTTGATCCTCACAACAACCTTGGGAAGTAGGTGCTAACCCCAAAGAGGTATTAACCCTATTTTACAGATGAAGAAACTGAGGTAAATACAATTAAGGGATTTGCCCAGTGACATACAGCTAGTGTCAGGAGTTGAATATGAACTAGAAGAGACTGTTCCTTATTCCTTTGGGGAATTTTGAAAATGGCAAAGAATGAAATATAATAGAAAGAGAAGTGAGGCAATCACTACCATTTTGTAGTATGACTTTTCCCAATCTATTTGTGGATTCTAATTACTGGGGTTAACCGGTGATGATACCCTAAGTCCTTGCCAGCTCTAAAATTCCATTAAAATATTTGAGAATGAAACTTTTTTCAAAAGGAAGTTTGCTTTTCAGAACAATTCAATTAGAATCCTGGCACAACAGACTGGAATTTTGTCCAGGAACTTATTAGCCTTTCCCCAGAGGTTCGTCACCACACTTGCCTATAAGAAATAGATGTCTTAAAAATACATTTAGGGCAGCGTCTCAGCTCTGGGTCTAGACCTGGCCTTTTTACTCATGTGCAGGAATCAATGGTGACTTGATTGTGGAGCGACAATAGGATCTCTCTCTCCTGGCTTTTCAGATCTTCCGGATCTAACTGCTAACTAAAGCAATCCTAAATACATCCAGTTGCAAGGATTTCTGAATACCTTTGGGAAGCTGCCTTTTAAACTAGAAGTATGTAGTAGAATAACCACTGATTTGGGAGTCAATCCTGACTGCTATTACCAGAGGGATCTTGGGAAAATCATTTAGTACTTCTGCACCTCAGTTTCCTCATCTGTAAAAAAGAAAGGAGTTGGACCAGATCAAACATTTCTTATCCTTGAACTTAAAAAATTATGTTTTGATGGCCAAATTTTAATAGAAGAGATTTAATGATTTTGAGTGTGGGGGGGGGGTCCACAGGTTTCACAAATCTATTGCCAAAGAAGTCAATGGCTTAAAAAAGGTTAAGAAATTCAGGGCTAAGTTCCAATTGTTCAGTGATGAAGAGAGCCATCTACACCCAGAGGAGGACTGTGGGAACTGAGTGTGGTTCACAACATAGCATTCTCATTCTTCTTCTTTGTTTGCATTTTATTTTGCTTCTCTTTTTTTCTTATGTGGCATGATAATTGTATAAATATGCATACATATATTGGATTTAACATTAAAAAAAAAGAAATTCAGGGCTAGATAATTTCTAAAGACCCTTCCTGCTCCAAATTCTATAATTTTTGAAAAGGACATAACAGCAGAATCAGTAAATCCCTAGACCTCTATTCTGGACTGAAACCTAAAGTCTGTTAAATTTATCGCCTACTAATAGCATGATTTTGGCCAAATCACTTGACCTGTTAGGCCACCAGTTTCCTGGTATAGCAAATGGGGAGGGACATTGTAGATAGATTTAAGCTTCCTATTTCATGGGGTTGTTATGAGGAAATAACTTTGTAAGCAGCAAAAAACTATAGAAATGCAAACGATTTTTAATGGGGAGGGAACATTATTCAGATGTTTTGAGGCTCTCAAGTGTCTACAAAATGGCTATATAAACAGCAAGCCTCCGGAAATGTAAAAAAAAAAAATACCCTGCTTTAAAAAAAAAAAAAAAAAGCAGCAGATTTGGGTTATCTGGGGTAAGGAAATGAATCATTTGCATATTGTCCAAACAACCAAACTTTCTTCCCTGCTCAAGCAGTTTGTAAAGCTTACCCTTGTATGTATAAACTTCCCAGAATTTCATACCCAAGGAAAAAAAGTGGGGGCAGGGGACAGAGAATCTAGTAGGGAGAATTTCTTTGATTCCGACTAAAGTACAAGCTATTGAAACACAATTTAGGCTAACTAACTAGTTATATGTGTTGGGCTAAATTTTGTACTTCTCCAAAGTCCTTTATGAGTAATTAGTTTTTTAACAGATGCTCTGGAGAAATAAGAGCATCCATCCCATTGCTACAAAAGATTTAGGGAGTCAGTATTGCATAGTGGAAGGACCAATGACATTAGTTTCAGAGGACCTGGGTGTCAAATTTGGCTAATTGTGAACAGATCCTTTGGATTCTCTGGAGTTTGGTTTCCTTGTCTGTAAAAAGATGATAATTTTGGATCCTTCCTTTGAGGATTTTATTATTGCAGTCTATTGGATATTAACCGATCAATTAGTATTAGTGGTTCAGTTCATCTGGGATCTATAATTTCCTCTACCAATAGTCTATCTCTTTGGAGATATGTCTCAGAGAGTGCTGAGTGACTAAAAGCCTATTCCATGGTCATACATTAAAGGTAAACAGCAGGGCTTGAAGGGAAGAGACCCCAGTCAACTGTATTATGACATAGTGTCTTGCCTCTTGACAGTCTAAGAGAGAAATATTAGTAGGACTGGAGTGAGAAACGTAATGACTTGTTCTATAAATTTTACTAGAAAAATTTACAGTCATTTGAGTCCTTTGGGGAGCTGTTGCTAGCAAAATGGGTCTAATTTTCTGCATAAGTGAATCTTTATGCTTTGTGTATGTAAGCATATGTTCAGAAAGACTGAAAAGAGATTTCCTGTCAATATGATTTTTAAAAATTGCCAAATGCAGTTGGCAGAAAATCTTTAGATATCTTCAAGCTGTTTATAATTTATAAATTTAGTTTATAAATTTAATTCTTTTTTTTTGGTGTACAGCTTTTATATTTAAGAAATTTCTACAATGTCCTTAAGAAGATAAGGCAAAAAAAAAGATAAGGCAAAAAAACTTCTGCTATTTGTTATGAAGACAATAGAAAGGACAATGTGGAAAGTAAAGATCTGAAGACCTAGCTTAGAGTATGGATTCTGCCACTTAGCTTAGAGACAGTGTCCTGAGTTTTTACTTCTCTCAGGCTCTCAGTTTCCTTGTCTATAGTTGGATATTGATATTTTCTTAACTTCCCAGTACCCTAGAAATTTTTCTAAGGTTCATCTGAGTTTCAGATGGAATACTGGTTTGCATAAGGGGAGGATGCTTCCACATTAGTAGTCCCACTTACCAATAAAATCCCACATTTGCAAACTCCTGATCCTTACACCACCTACATCAGAGGCTTGTTACTAATAATAACGCCCATTCTTATAATGCTTTATGGTTTGTATGATCCTTTCTTCACAGCATCCCCAATAAAGGAAATAGAACAAATATCATCCCAATATTATAGATGAGAAACCTGGGACTCAGAGAAGTGATTTTTTTCATATAGTTTGTGTGTCAGAGCTAGTATGTGAACACAAATCTGTTAAGTACTAAATTTACATGAACAAGCAAAACACTTCATAAGTAAATATGAATGAGGAGTTTTACCAATGCAAAAAATTCTGTCTTTGGTCATAGAATCATTGGAATTGATTCTCTCTCTCCTCTTCCTCCCCCTCCTTCTCCTCCTTCCTCTTCTCTTCCCCCTTCCTCCCCCCCCTCCTCCTCCTCTTCCTTCCAATTGGGGTTAAATGATTGTAGGAAAGGATTTTATCTTCTTAAAATTCAAGTTTAGTGATCAAAGGTCTTAAAATGCATTCTTTCATTTTGAAAAAAATTTATCAATACAACTTGTCTCAACACAACAGACACTGCCTATTGAATACCCAAACAAATTCCCTTATAAAGAACTTTGGCATTCTGCAAAATCTATAAGGAAATAAGGGGGAAAGGGGAAAGATAAGGTGGGGTATAGGTTTGAGTCAGTTTGTTTAAGTGTGTGGATTAAGGGATGAGCTTTAAAGGAAATGGTGGTGTATAGAAAAGTGTGTAGGATAATGGTAGTGGGACAAGGTACGTATGGGAAAAGGATAAAGAGGGTGGAAAAGGGTGCATAGGATAAGGTGGGTACAGAAGGGTGTTTAGATTAATTGCAGTGGGATAAGATTGGAATTAATGGAAATGTTGATTAATGGAAATGGGATAAAGAGGAGAGGGAAAGGTGGGGGGAGAAGATGAGGGAAGGATCTGTGGGTAGGAGGAGGTTAAGTAATAACAAGGCAAGTTTAGGAGCAGAATTAAAGTAGAAGAGTTAGCAGAGATAGAAAATAAATATAAAGAGATACTACAACAAGGATCAGGAATAGAATTTATTAGAAAAAAATAGGGCTAATAATCACTGATCTTAGACAAAGTCAAAAAAGATTCAATCAAAAGAGAACTCTACAGTACCTATCAGCCATATTAATATTGTTTTAGATGCTTGTTTACATATGAGTAAATGCCTGTGTCTAAGTATATGTGATTGTGTATGCGGTCTATATATATGTATATAAATCTGTGTGGATGGGTATGGGCTTAACTGTAGTCTGCTTGAGGTGATGGGAGGATGAAAAAGAAAAAAAGAATAAAGTAAAAAGTAGGCAGCAGAGAACAAAAGAATAACCTACAAAGAAGCAAAGAAAAGATGGACACTCGTGAATATAATTTCTTCTATTATTATATATGTTTTCTTGAATTGGAAATTTATTGTTATTTATTTATTTTAGTACACATTGCTTTATGAATCATGTTGGGAGAGGAAAATCAGAACAAAAGGGAAAAACCATGGGAGAGAAAAAACAGAAAAAAGAAGTGAACAAATATTGATTTACATTCAATTTCCTCATTTCTTTCTCTGATTGCATATGGCTATCGTTATTTATTTTGAATCTTCCTTGATGTTCTACTGGGCACATGATAATGTTTTATTTATTTATTTATTTTTAATTTTCCTTTTCTATCTTTCTTTTTTCTATTTTGTTTTTTAATTATTTTGTATTTAATTCAATAAATAAAACAGAAATTTGGTCAGAAACAAATCATTTATGAATTGTTCACAGAAAGAAGGACTGTGAGTCAAGGTACTAACATTGACAGTTATCAATTGTCTAGTCTCTAAATGCTGCCTTTATTTACACTACAGTTAGTCACTGAAAAAATTGCCCTTTTGGCTTTTCTTCCTTCCCTTGGCATTGCTTCTAAATCTTCCCATTGGGCATTGACACAGTTTATGGGGACTGAGTTCTCTTTCTCATGATGTTATTTGGTTTTCTTTAGGCAAAATAGGGTTGCCAAACAGCAGCTCTTCCAGTGAAGTTGCTGACATGAATTGCAGTCGATCTGAGTTAGAGGATCTGATGAAAGAGGTAAGTAACCATGACTTTCTAAGCTCTTATTCTCTGAAAAGTCCCTTTTCTTTTGGACCTCCCTGGAGTCTGACTTTTACAGTTATCCCTTCCACCCTACAACTTTCCCCATCTTGGTTTCACTATATTGCAGTTCGGTATAAGAAATTAAATGGAAATTTTTGGGAATTTTGCCAAATCGTAGACAGCAATCAAAGGCCAGCAGACAACAGAAAAAAAAGTTTAGGAATTCAGAAATGCTCTCTCTCTCTCTATAATATTGTATAATATCAACATATTTTATCTTTTAATATAATGATTCAGACTCCTGTGGTAGGAAGGAAAAGTCAAAAAATTTTATGTGGGGTAGGTAGCATTGGAGAATGGAGTATTGTCTCCCCTTCCTCCCCTGCCCCCCAGATGTGGAAGGGATAACTAGTGCCTCTGCAAAGATGATGTCTTGAACTCTATTAATTTCAGATTATTGGATGGTTGATCATGCTGGGTCAGGCAATAAGACTTGATAACATTTATGGACTGCTTTGAGTTTTGGAAAGCACTTCATATGCAATTTCCCATAATACCAGTTCTTTATCTCTGAAATTAGGGGACTGGATGAAATGACATAAATTGGGTGCTTTCAGTTCCAAATCCTAGCACCTTGTAGTCCCATAATCCTATGGCTTAGTGTCATTCTACCATGCTTGTAGTTCACATTGCTCTTGTGTGATATTGTTAATATATCACCAATAAAATTCATTTTGTGAGTAATAATTTTATGACTAAAATTAATTTCATTGGTAATCGGCATTTTTATTGGCATTGGCACTTCATTTGCCATGAAACTTGGTGCCTTATTTCAATGTACTAATAGAATGTTTATCTGGAGGACAGATTTTTAATATTCTCATCCATCCAAAAATATAATCAAGAAGCTAGACATCAATGAAAATGAGCTCTGAGCTGTGGCAAGGTTATTGCACCTTTTGCTAGACAGAGATAAGGAAAGAGTTGTTCTTGATCTATAAAATAAGAGTCTAAATGAGATGATTCTTATGAAATCATTTAGCTTTAAGTCCTAGGATACTCTGGTCCTATAGTGCTCTGGCTTTCTCATTAAGGCTATAATAATATCTCTTTCATTTGACAGATATGAAGAAGGCACTGTTCCACATAAATGAATTTTCAAATGCTGAAACTTTAGAAATTATAAAAATACTTATGAAATTTTTGAAATGAAAGGAACCAGAGGGTCATCCAGTCCAATGATATCATCTCATTTTTTACCCGATTTTATCTCAAGAAGTAAAAATAGTTTTTCTTGAGGCTACAGATTATGATAAGCAGAGCTAGGATTCAAACCTGAGTTCTCTGAGCCAGAACGAGGGTGTTTCCCTCATCACACCATGACTTCTCTCTAAAATGAAGTATATCCTTCCTTAACTTTTTGAACCAGTCACATTGAGCCCAAGTGAACTTTTTCTTATTGAAAAGGTTATTATTATGGGTATCACTTATTGTGACCTCAATGGCAATCGAAGATTATGAGATTAATTGCCTGTAATGAATGCCTCTAAGCAGCTTCTCTTTCTGAATTCTCATGTCTGCTTTTTATAGTTTGTCTGCTTACCTCTCTTACTGTTAGATAACAATAAAAAATAACAGCTGGCAGCCTATGTGCCTGCCTCTAATGACAAACTTCCTGCTCTCTTTTAATCTGTTGGATTTAATTCTTTGTGGCCTAGAAACCAGATGGCCAAGTTTATTAAAATTATATATAAAATGAAGATAAATAGATTATGATTTAGAGCCAATGTAGCCTTCTTCTACATGTGAAATGCAGTCTCTAATATCTGCATTTTTTTCACTACTTGGAACTCCTTTTCATTGATTTCTACCTTCTTGACAATGTTTTGGATGATAGAAGATATTGGAAGATTGTCTTTCAGATAAACATTGTACTAGTATATTGAAGATAACGCACCAAGTCCCATGTCAAATGAAGTGCCAATAAAATTATGAAAAAAAATTAATTTTGGCATAAAATTATTCCATTATTTAAATTTTATTCATAAAATGAATTTTATTAGTAATATATATGAACAGTATCACACAGAAACAATCGGATACAAGTACATTTCAGGATAATACTAATCTTAACATAGTCCCTAGTCCTTGGTGGTTAAGAACCATCAAAAGTTCTTGAAGGGCCTTTGTGTAGATTCCTAACTGCTTATATCACGTAGGTGGAAGGGTTATCCATAAGTTTCCTGTTTTCTGTGTGTTACTTTCCCACTGAATCATCTCAAAGAGGAAGACAAGTTGATTGCCACATTAAGGTCACAAGAAAATCAAATTACCAAATGTTTCATAATCAGATTTGTGACTTAAATTTCAGAAGCAGGACAGAAATCTAGGGCAGGTGTAGAAATATGACCCAGTAAAGGTTGGTTTTGGGTTTTTTTGCAAGTTATGGAGGACTTTGCTTTTGATTTGAGGACCTTGCCATATGAAGAGCAGTTGGAATCCAAAACAAACCAAAACAAAGAAAAACTATAGTTGTTTTGACTGAAAAAGACAAGACAAGGATGACATAATGGTTTTCTTCAAATCAGTCAACAGTTGATAAACATCTGCTGTGCAAGTCATGGGGAACACACAGAGACACAAAATAGCCCTTGCTCCCAAGGAACTTAGTCTAATGGGGAGACAACATACAAACAACAATATGTAAATAGGTTCCTCCAGGATAAATTGGAGATACTCTCAGAGGTATTTATTAAATACTTACTGTGTGCCAGGTAGCGCTTGAAAATTTGTTATGTAGAAGAGGAATTAATTAAATTGGTATTCTTTAGCTCCAGCTAAAAGAACTAAGATCAAGAAGTAGAAGTGGCAGAGGGACAACTTTCAATATAGAAAAGTCCTGACAATTAGAGTTGTCCCAAAGCAGATTGTGTTGTCTCCTGATGAGGTCCTCATCATTCAGAGTCTTCATCAGTCAGAAGCTGTGTGGACGGGACTTGCTGAGGTGCTTCTGGACTGGATGATCTCCCAGCTTGGAGGTTTTGTGATTCTGAAAACTTGGGCTATGTCCGTAGGACACACACCAAATTAACTCCTTAATTTTAATCAATCAAGTGCCTACTATATTCTGGATACTATGCTGGGGATTCAAACACAAAGAATGAACTTACAATGGAATGGGGAAGATAACAAGTACCCATAAAATACATATAACTTAAAGGTAACAAATGTATATAAATGTTTATAAGTAAAATTCATATATATATACACACAAAATAGTTAAAATGAGATAATTGGGCTTTAACAAGTCATTATTCTACCTTCCAACTAATTTGATTTTCCATCTTTTGCCATGCCTTTGTATTAGCTTTCCAGCATGCACAGAATGGACCCCCTTTTCCCTTCTTACTGAGCTTATTGGAATCTTAATCTTTCAAGTGCTTTATGTTATATGGAACTTTCTCCTTAGCTTCAAGCTACCTTGTTTTGGATCATCTGTTTACATGTTGTATCTGCCAGCAGGACAAGGATTCCCCAAGGAACTTTTTTTTTTTGCCCTTTTTTTTCCTTTGCTTGGTTCAATACTTTGAGTATTGTTGGTCAGTCTTGACTCTGTAGGTGGGGTTTTCTTGGCAAAGATATTGGAGGTATTTGTTTTTTTTTTTTTTTGCCCCAGTGGATCAGTTTTGTCAAGCAATAAGAGATTAAGTGACCTGCCCAGAGACACATAGCTAGAAAGTGTTTTAGGTCTTCCTGACTCCAGTCCCAATTCTCCATCCTTTGAGTCACCTTGAGTTTAGTAGGTACTTAAAATAAATGTGGAATTAAATTGACTTCTGTAGGGGAAATCCATTATTGTTGTTTCATGGAATCCACTAATGAATTATTTCAAAATGGGTCATCTGTTACGTCAGTTTAGGGAATCACTTAGAGATATTTTAAACTCAACATAGTGAAAACTGAACTCATCTTTCCCCCAAACCCTGCCCTCTTCCAAACTAACATTTCTGTCAAAGGTACCACCATCATTCCAGGCTCTCAGGTTTGTAGTTTCAACATTGTCCTTGACTTCCAACCCACCCATGCAGTCAGTGGCCAGTTCTTGTCATTTCTATCTTCACATTAGCTCTCGAATCAGTCACATAGAAACTACTCTAGTTCAGGCTTCATTTCCTCTTAGATCATTGCAATAACCTATTAATTGGTCTTCATGCCTCAAGAGTCTTTCCACTCCAGTCCATCCTCCACACCGCTGCCAAAGTAAACACAGATCTGACCACATGATCTTGCTGCTCTATAAACTCCATTGGCTTCCTCTTGCCTCTGGGAAAATAACTGTGAAAGCCCTCCATCATCTGGCTCCAACTTACCTTCTCAGTAGACTTTATTTCCCCCCTTGCCCTTTGAGATCCAACCAAACTGACTTTTTTTTCCTGTTCTTCACATATAACACTCCATTTCCCATCACTATTGCTTTGCACTGGCCATTCCATATTCCTGAATACACTTCCTCCTTACCTCTAACTCATAGAGCCCCTCTCCTCCTTTAAGATTTGGATCAGACACCATCTTTTTTATGGAACCTTCCCTAATTCCCTCAGCTGTTCACCCTTTGGCTTTTTTTGTTGTTTAGTCATTTTCAGTTGTGTCCAATTCTTTGGGGTTTTCTTGGGCAAAGACACTAGAATGATTTGCCATTTCTTTCTCCAGCTCATTTTATAGATGAGGAAACTGAGGCAAACAGTGTGAAGTGATTTGTCCCAGTCACAGAACTAGTAAGTGTCTGAAGTCAGATTGAACTTGGGTCTTCCTCATTCCAAGTCTACCACTCTATCTGCTGTGCCATCTAATTATCCCTTATCCTTTAACTATTTTGTATATGTTTGTATATGTATAGATATGCACAGCATAAAAATAAAGTAAGTAAATACAAGCATATATATAATGCACACTTGTCTTCCCCATTAGAATGGAAGCTCTTTGTGAGTAGGGATTGTTTCATTCTTTGTACTTGTATCCATTGCATTGGGTATAGTGCTTAATAAATACTTGTTGATTGATATCTCAGAAATGGAGAAAAAAGTTCTTGAAAACTAACTGCTAAACATGGCATAAAAACATTAATTATAAGAGTCTTCCCTGAGCTACAAATTGAAAGCTAAATAATGGTACTTCTCTTCCTTCCTCCTCCACTTCTACTCCGCTATATTGTCTAGCCCTTGGTAGATGAATACCTCGGCATAATTAAAAGGAGCCCTTCACCTCAGGAGGCCTGTAGGAGCCAGCCAATTCCAGACTGGTGGATACAGCAATCCAGCACAGGTGAGAAATAATATTTAGTGTATTTGCTACAAGATAGTGGATCTAAACATGTTTTAACAACTACCGTTAAAAAAATTGGTGAACCCCGAGGGTAATTTACTACACTTATAATATTCTTTCCAGTTTCTGCATGAGGTGCCACTGAAAATTTTAATGCAAATACCTTAGACCATCAGAATAAATCACTAGATGGGAACTATTACTACAAGAGATTGATGTCTTTTGCTCTCCATGGCAGTCTGGAGAACATGCTGCTTGTCACTTCCTGCCTTCTTTTGCTATTATACTAGGAGAAAATATTTAAGGAAACTCTGATCACATCCCTGCTTGAGCTATCAGGTAGTGGCCCTTCCCCCATGAATGTGAGAATGAATATTCAGTTCCCCCCTTTCCCTATTTTTAAGGCAAGAACCAGGTTTGAAAGCTTGGTTTGCAGTTCCCAAAAGGATGCTGATATCAGTTGTAATGGCATTGTGTGGTGTCAAGTGGACGCATTTCTGGGATGGGCAGAGGGAGAAAGGGGATAGAGAACCACTCTGACTCTTCACTATAAATAATGTTATATGTTATCTAATTGATACATTATACATATAAAGAAAATCCTTACACGAGTCTTAGAAAATTATCTCGATTACATTATATGCTATTATAATTATATGAATTATATGGAAAATTGATGGACAATGGACATGGATGGGTAGTATATGAATTCTGAAATGCAGGGGATGCGGTCATGGGGATCGAATGGGTTTAAGAACAGCTAAACATTCATATTCTTCAAGGCTTGCCAGGATACTTGAGCACATCTGAAGAATTCATTCCCCCTGGACAGAGGAAGTATAAACCTCTATTCTGGGTCTGGGTGAGACTGGTTTTCTGCTCTTATGAAACCACGAGTCTATGTTATGGTTGGGAGGAACACTCAGAATTCAACGGAAGTCTGTACTTTGGCCTAATGAACATGCTCTATGTAATTTTTGAAGAAAATGTTTTTGGTTTGTTTGTTTGGTTGGTTTTTTTTTGGAAGGGGGATAGGGAAGGATGTGTTGTTTGAACCTGTCTTTTATGTCCTTAAATTTATTTATTTTTTCCTTCTAATAGCTATGCCTTTGATGACTGGGTACCCTGCTTATGAATCTCACCATCCAGGTAAAGTAGATGAGTTGACTGTATTAGCTGACATGTCACAGAGTCATCTATTAAAGTTCTCTTTCACTTCTCCTTGGCCCAATGTTGACTGGAAATTCTTCAAGGCTGTTTCCAGGGAATATATGGTTTTTTTAACCTTTTGATCTGGAAAAAAAAAAACTTTCAGTATGAGCCTACTGTTGCTTAGCTAAACTAGACCATGACCAACCATCTGTTGAAAGTCTAGTCTTGCCCCCTTTTCCTCTTACACGGTTGTATGGAAACCTCCTAACCACTATGGGCCTCTCTGTGAGTTAATAAAACATTAAGTTAAAAAAAAGCCTGGAAAGCAAATTAAGTTCCTTAGAGAAAAGTGATTTATACCAACAGGCTTTGTGAACTTAGGAAAAAATACATTTTTATTTCAAAACCTCTAATTGAAATTTATCATTTCCTTCAATTATGATTTAAAAAAAAACAATTTTTTTAAAGAAGTGGTCCTTGATAACCCAAAGGTTCAGAACTCCTGGACTTAAGCCTAGTAAATATTGATTTCTCCACAATTAATTTTCTTTGACCATGCTTTGGGTGCCTCTATGAGTAATTCTTCAGTCTTTTCAGTTGAGTATGACTCTTTGCAATCCCCATATGGGTTTTTCTTGGTGAAAATACTGGAGTGGTTTGCCATTTCCTTCTCCAGCTTATTTTACAGATGAGGAAATTGAGGCAAATGAAATTAAATGATCTGTCCAGTTTGGAGTTGATGGCTCCATCCTCCTAAGAAAATCTTGTTCAAATCCCTCCTTTGATAAAGGAGGAGACTGAAAGAATTTTCCCTCTCCCTTCCCCCCTGTAATTTTTGCATTGATTTGTGTGTAAACTGTTATCAAGTCCTCTGCTGAACATCTGTGAGTTGGATCAAGTCTGGAGACTCCTTTCTTTATGCAGAGCTAATTGATTTATATGGTTAGTCAATCAACAAGCATTTTATTAGGCAATTTATCTGCCATTAGGTGCAATATCAGTCATGTATTCACACCAGCTAAGCTAAAGAACCCCAACTTTCCTTCCTGTAGTCAGCTGACATTACCTTCTCTGGGACATGAAAATTGCTTTGTATAATATGGGCTATTGAAGAGTGATTTAAGGAACTATCCATAGCCTAAAGGAATGGATCAAATGTTGTAGTGTACAGTCCTAGAAAGGAACTCAAAAAATCTTTGGTTTTTCTGCTCTTACGAAACTATGAGTCTATGTTATGGTTGGGAGGAACACTCAGAATTCAACAGAAATCTGTACTGTGGCTTAATGAACATGGTCTATGTAATTTTATTTTATTTTTTTGCTGAGCAATTGGGGTTAAGTGACTTGCCCAGGGTCACACAGCTAGGGAATGTTAAGTGTCTGAGTCCAGATTTGAACTTTGGCCACTTCAGGGCTGGTGCTCTATCCACTCCACCACCTAGCTGCCCCTGCTCTATGTAATTTTTTAAGAAAATGTTTTTGGTTTCAAGTGGAGAGGAGAGAGAGATATAGCTAGACAACAATTTGTGTGGAAAAAGATATGGAGGTTTGAGTGGAACCTTAATATTATTAATAATGTAAATAATATCCATAATCATAATATAAAACTGTCTCAATATTAATAATATTGATATGATATGGCAATGAAAAGAGCTAAGGTCATTTTAGTTTTCATGAAAAGAACCTTAATATAAAAGTGCTAATTCTGCTTAGACAACATCCAGAATATTGTTTTCAGTTCCGGATTCCCCATTTTAGGAAGGATATTGACAAACTAAGCCAGCTAGATGGTACAGTGGACAGAGCACTGGGCTTGGAGTCAGAAAGTCTCACCTCCATGTGTTCAAAGGTGGCCTCAGACACTAGCTGTGTGACTCTAGGCAAAGTCACTTAATCCTGTTTGCCTCAGTTTCTCATCTGTAAAATGAGTTAGAGAAGGAAATAGCAAACAACTTTGGTACCTTTGTCAAGAAAATGTGACCCAAATAGGGTCACAAAAAATCAGATCTAACTGAAAACAATTGAACGAGAGTCTTTTGACACGCTCACCTTTAATCACATTAACCAAATAAATTTGCTTTCTGTTTGATGGACCACTTACTACTTTGAAGAGTACATAAACTGATTCTTCTGCCATGATTGTCTTTGGTTAAGAAAGATTGTCAAAAGATTAACCCTTTATTAATAATCTGCTGGACTTATTAATAAAATGATTAAATTTTCCAGAAATTATCTCTTGAACTTTTTAAAACATCACACTTTTTTTCCCTCGTTCCTGGAACTCAGTCTGATTTCTATTGTGTCTCTTCCACTTATGAAATTAGTCATTGATTTAGTGCCAACTGGGAAAACTATGGATGGACAAAGAAAAGCAAAACAAAGTCCCTGCCCTCAAGGAACTAATGGAGGAAACAACATGCAAATTTTAAGCATTTACCAATTTTGTCCAGGACTCAAGAGATCCATGATATGGGGAAAAGTCAATTTCCTTCCCCTACCCAGCTCCCTAAGAATTAGAGAGCTTTGGAATTAGATTGAAATGCTTTTTCTCTCTGTGATCTGGGCCCAATTCCTTAATCTTTTTGCCCCTCATTTACTTCATTTGTCCAGTTTGCAGTTTGTCCAGCTCAGGAATGGATCAGATTCAGTAGCCTCTGAAGTCCTTCTGCCTGAAGGCTTCTGCTCTCTGTGGTCCTTTCTAATTCTGACTTACTAGGCCATCCCCAGGCTTATGGCCTTGTTTCTTCCTTTTCTACAGCTTACTCCCTGATGGTGATCTCTTTTTATTATGGAGGAAAATTAGTGGGCCACACCACCACTTCCTACCCGGAGGGCTGCCGGATCTCCCTGAGCCTGCCGCCTCAGCACCTGGAGAAGATGTACGGTCCAGAAAGCTTGGAGCACATTTGCTTCCCGCCGGCAGAATTCATCCAAAATGACCGCCAGAAGCAGGTCACCAAGAAGCTCTTTGGTCACCTGGAGCGTGGAGTCCTGTTACACAGCAACAAAAATGGCATCTTCATTAAGAGATTGTGCCAAGGGAGAGTCTTCTGCAGTGGGAACTCCATGATGTTTAAGGACAGGCCCAACAAATTGGAACGGGATGAAGTGGTCAAAATTTTTGACACAAACCAGTTTTTCAGGGGTGGGTAGAAGGTTTCTCAGACTTGAAATAGTGTCACTATCTTGTAACATTTAAATTTTAAGGGCTCAGAAGCACATAAGGGTTCCATAGGGCTTACAAAGCACTTTGCTCACAGTTCTCCTGTGAGTATCATTCAGCAAGTCAACAAGCATTTATTAAGCACCTACTGTTGTGCTAGGTCATTGTGCTAAGTACTTAGATTTCAAAGAAGGAGATTAAGATCAATCCAGGATCCCAAAACAAATAATCTGAAGGGCAGAGATTTCCTAGCTCCCCATGTTCTTTCTATTATACTACATTCTCTTTTGGTACAATCACTCATGGGTCCACACATGCTGCCCTGTTGATTTATTTATTTATTTATTTTTTTGTTGAGGCAATTGGGGTTAAGTGACTTGCCCAGGGTCACACAGCTAGGAAGTGTTAAGTGTCTGAGACTAGATTTGAACTCAGGTCCTCCTGACTCCAGGGCTGCTGCTCTAACCACTGCACCACCTAGCTGCCCCCCTGTTGATTTTTTTTTCAAGCATCTTGTGAGATAGACCATGTGGTTTTTAATCCACATTTTATGGATGAGAAAGGCTTAGAAAGGTGAGAAATGACTAGACAAAGATCTTACTGAGAGATGAATTTTGAACCTAGGTCTCTCATTGTTATTCAGTCTTTTCAGTCATACCCTACTCTTTGTGGCCCCATTTGGGGTTTTTGGCAGAGATACTTGAATGGTTTTCTATTTCCTTTTCTAGCTCATTATACAGATAAGTAAACTGAGGCAAAGAGGGGTAAATGGCTTCTCCCAGTCACACAGCTAGTAAGCATCTAAGGCCAGATTTGAACTCCAGGCTTGACACTCTATTCTCTGTATCATCTAGCTCTTAGATCTTCCCACTTCTAATCTGGTATCCATTTCTCCTATGATATTCATCAAGGCCTTTTGACCATGAGTCCTTTCTGTGGTTGGATTTGAAAGTTTAGAATTTACGTCACATGTCCAAAATTCAATCTGAGTACATCTTTTTTGAACTTAATTGGGATGCTGAATACTGTGAGGAATGTCAAGAAATATAAGATATTTAAGAGAAAATGGCTCTTTCCCTTATGGAGCTTACTGACTTTTGGGAGATTTGACCATATATATATATATATATTTGGGAAAAAAAGTGCCTATGCTACAAGATAGTACAAACTAAGTACCAGATGACAGTTATAGAAGATTACAAATGATGTAGAAATCAGGGTAAGTATGGGGTAGTAGAAAGAACATTGACTTGGAATTAGGCTCTCCTAATTCCAATCCTTACTAGCTCGTGACCTTGAGTAAGGTCGTAAGCACCTCATTTCTCTAAGACTCAATTTCCTCATCTGTAATATTTTTGCACTAGTTCTGTGATGTCTTCAATGTGGTAATCTCCTTTTTGAGAGTATTATTCTTGATCAAAACAAATTTATGACTGTTTTTGTGTCTTATTATGAAAGAGCTGTCCGAGACACTGAGAGGCCATGGATCAGAGATGGACTTGAATCCATTTTGTTCGGACGCCATGATTTTGTCTCCAGCTATTCTGCCTCTCCATCCATATCATGGCACTAATGAACCTTCCATTGCTTACCCTACAGGGTGGTTTAGGGGGAAGATGCTTGGTAAACTATAAAAGGCCATAGAAGTGCAAATTATTATTTTTTTAATTAAAGCTTTTTATTTGCAAAACATATGCCTGGGTAATTTTTCAACATTGACCCTTACAAAGCTTTCTGTTACAAATTTTTCTTTCCTTTCTCCCACCCCCTCCTCTAGATGGCAGGTAGTCCAATATGTTAACTATGTTAAAATATATGATAAATCCAATACATGTATACATATTTATACTGTTATCTTGCTAGTGCAAATTATTATTAAGAATTCAGTGTGTACAGTGGGTCATTCAGGAAGGTTTTCATAAAAGAGGTGATATGTGAGCTGGGCATTGAAGGATGTATAAGATTGAAATAGAGTAGAAGCGGAAGAGAATTCTCAACATCACCAAGTGGAAGAACCCAAGAAAGGTTTGGGGACTTGGCTAGAGCAAGTCTGCAAATATTTATTAAGTGCTTACTATGTGCCAGACACAGAGATTTTATTTTTATCTTTTTTAGGGTAATAGGCATAAGGCTGGAAAGTTTCCACAGGTTTCCCTATGATTTGAAACATTTAATATCATATATTGTTGTATTCCTCCCAATTAGATCCATATCTAGAAATCCTAGCACTTGGACAAATTCAGTTTGTTGGCAAAAAAAGGGAAACATGGTGAGCTAGTGCCATCATCACTACTGGTCCCAGAGCTGGTCCTGGATGCCCTACTTGGCATGGATTCTAAGGATAGACCAAATGCTGAGAATCTACCCTAGATAAATGCAATTTTGCAACCTTGGCAGTTGAGGTGGGAGGAGGGAGACCAGGTAATGAGTATGTCTTGGGGAATGGTAATCTGGGGCTATTGAGAGTGAGGATATACTTCCTTCTGTGACTGTGAAAGACAACTGTACCTCATGATTCTCTGTTACAACTTTCTGGCCTTAATTTATAAAAAATCCCAATTTTATGAGTTTTTGGATCAATTGTAGTATCCACTCTAGGGGTAGGGTATGGACAGGGAGGACTCACCCTGTTTGCCTTTGACTTAAAATTTCCCTTTTTGTCTTCTTTATAGAACTGCAGCAGTTTTACAACAATCAAAGTCAGTTTCCTGACAGCAGAGTGATGCTATGCTTTGGTGAAGAGTTCCCTGACATGACTCCATTGCGTTCCAAACTCATCCTTGTCCAGGTGAGAAACAGTCCATGCTTAACTAAAGTTAAGCATAATGTTTGCCCATATGAAATGTACTAAGTCAAGGCTGAGTTCTCAGGTGGGACGGAGTCAAGTCTGGGAGTCTGTAGTTGGCCAGGTATACAGGTGAGCTCTGCTTGGGGGCCATGGTGGAGTTGGCAAAGTTGATATTCAACACTTAGAAACTCCCTGTTCTATGATCATTTCTAGCCCTACCCTGTATTGTCTTTTTCACACAAGGCTTGTTGCCATTAAGGTGGAAATGGCTGAAAAAGTTTCTTGGGTTACATCTATAGAGGGAGAACTCTCCATTAGAGTCAAATAATGAAATTTCAGATCTTTGTCATTGAATTTGTGAAGGAGGTATTTTGGGGGGCACCTCTGGGGTTCTTGCAGTCCCACTCACTGGCTGCCTGGCACTTATCTACCAAAAACCAGTTCTGAGCCTGCTGATACCAGCAACAAACAACATTTGAGATGCCTGTTTTAGTCAGGAGTGAATCAGTGAGTCAGACGCCGGAGATGTCTGAAGGGGAGCTGAGAAGCTGTAGGGGAAGCTCATCCCTGTCTTCTTCAAACAGGTGTAGAAATTAGAGGGGCAGATTTTGGCTAGATGTGGGAAAAAATTTCTAGCAATTAGTCATGTCCAAGAGCAGGATGGATTGTCTCGGGAAGGAGTGGGTTCCCTATCACTCAATGTCTTCAAATGAAAGGACCACTTGCCATGGATATCACTCAGGGTTTTCTGTTTGAATATACAATTGGTCTCTGTAAGCTCTGCTGTCCATTTCTGTGTTCTAAGATTCTATCATGTTTTGCTTGACTCCAGAGAGAATTAGATTGAACAGAAATTACCAGAATGCCTTTTTAAATTTTGTGTAGGGAAAAACTCCTTAAAGATTGGAGCTGTCCAGCACAAGGATGCCTTGTGTACTATTGAGCCCTCTGTTGCTGAAGGGTTCAAGGAGAAGGTGGATGTCTATTTTTCAGGGATTCTATAGAGGGCATTAATTTATCTGGTGAGGATTATGCAGGTTGATCTCTAATAGTAATAGAATATATCTCCAACATATTAAGATTTGCAAAAAGTTAGTGAAAGCATATATATTATTATTATTAGTATTATTATTATTTTTAATCTATATCTTCGCACTGACTGTCCGCCATGATTAGGATGCTCTCCCTTTCATTGCTATCTCCTTATTTCTCTGCATTCCTTTAAGGCAGCTAAAATTATATCTTCTTCAGGAGGTATCCCTAGGCCTTCCTCTCCCCTCTCTCATGCATATATTTTGAGTGTACTTTGTATAATAATATATATATATATAATATGGTTATATTATTATAATATATAATATACATTCTATTGTGTATATATGATATATAATTATATTATATACATAATATGTGTATAATATATATTATATACTGCATATATTTTGAGTGTACTTTGTTATTTGCATATTTTATCAGTCTAATGACATTAGACATTAGAAGGCAGGGAACATATTTTAGCTCTTCTTTTAATCTTTGTGCTTAGTACGACATTTGGTACATGGTAAAGGCTTAAGAAAAGCTAGACTGCTAGACTGACCCATTTTACAGGTGAGAAAACCAAGCCCCAGAGAAGTTACATTTTTTGCTTTGAGTAATATGAGTTATGAGTACTAAAACTGGGTCTCAAATCTTGGTCTTAGGATTTAAATCAGTGCTCCTCCCATAATCTTGCTTGGCTTTTCTAGCTTTAGAATTCTATGATGAATATATGTTCTGATCAAATGAATTAACATATGTAAAGCAGTTTGCAAATTTTAAAGTTTAAATTTTCACTGTTATTTTTGATTTAACTTCCAATTCCTTGCTTAACTCCAGGTGGAGCAGCTTTATGTAAAGAAACTGAGGGATGATGTTGGAAAAAACTGCAGCAATGGCCTCATGCTCCAGACTCCGGAGGATATAGCCCAGTCTGATCAAATCTTCAGATTCCAGGATATCTGCGGACCCCATCAAAGGCCCTTTTTTAGAGAAAATCAGCAGATCACCGTCTAGAGAACCCTTTTGTCTTTTCCCCATCTCATTGGACCTTCCACCTCTCATCCCATTTTCCATCATTGCAGTAGTAATAATACTGTTCTAGGGATTTTGGGGAGGAGGATTCTGTGGGGCATCCACTTGGGAAAAACTTTTCTTGTCAAGTTCTTTATAAGCCAAGGGTTTTGAAAAGATGAAGTTTGAAAGCAAAATGGAGTCATCTCTCTAGCCATTCATTGATGTATTTTGGTAACTGGGACAGAACTGCCCAGATCTGTAGATATTGTAAAGACAATGTATTATTTTCTGCATTTGGTTTAATTGTCATTTGCACTGATTTTTTTTCCTTCTGCATATTGAGATTACTGATATTTCCAGTGTCTAGGAATTGCTGTACAAATATTCAGTGTTGGTAGCCTAAGTAATCCAGCAATGCACTTAGTTAGGAAGACCTGAATTAAAACCCTGCCTCAGATATTTACTACCTGTGGCCCTGAGTGAGAACTTGACATCCCTCAGCCTCAGCTTTCTTATCCCTAAAATGGGGCTAGTATAGCTCCTATCTCACAGTATTGTGAGGTTCACAGAAGATAATACATAAAGCAGTTGGCAAGCTATGTCAACTCTAATGTTTAAGCTGTTTGTAAACATTTAGTACCAAAGAACATCTGAGTAGGATAATTTGGTGACTGTCAGTCACCAGTAGCCAAACTTTTATTTTATTTATTCTTTTATTTCAGTGCCATTCAAAAAACATTCATGAAGTGCCTTTTGTGGGTAAGGCACTGTTAGACCCAAAGAATACCGAAAACATTCCAACAAACAAGTCAAAATGAACCTGCCTTCATGGAATTTACATTTTCCATTAGTTAAATCTGTAGACTTGTGGCTACCCATACTCATTTCTGGATGGAAGTGCCTTTTTATTTTTAGATTTTTATTTGTAGATTTTTGAGGCACTAGCCCCTGCCATAACAGTTGAAAGTGGGTTTGACTAGGAGTCACAAGACATGGATTCTAATGTTAGCTCTTGACTTTACCATAACCTAATTAGCTGTATAACATGAGACAAGTTACTTCCCTTCATTTCCTTATTTTTAAAGTGGAAATGCTGGTGAATTAGATGATATTTGAAGGACCCTTTTAACTCCTCCATTCTGTGCTCTAAGAACTCCATTCCTCTAAAAATATCTGCTCTGATGTTCTTTCTAAAAGCCCTACTTAATTATGTTATTTCAGGCAAATCACTTCCTGTTTCCTTCATTTCTAAGGTTCCTTCTTATTTCTAATTCCTATAATCTAAGAAACCATTCTAATGCCTACTATATATTAGGTGTTCAGCCCTGGGGAGATTGGTGCTTTTCTGATCTCAATGTGAAATCCTCAGCACTACTCTTCCCCTAACTTTACATTAAAAACAAGGGCAGAAGGAATATGTTCTGACACTTTCTCTACCACCTTCCCTTCGGTTCTGAGTAGTTCAGGGGCTGGCTTTTCATGATATCCTCAGCCTCTTTTTATTCTCATCATCTTGTCTAGTTTTAAGAACTAGGAATGGAATCCTGGGGTACATATATGTATATTTGCATTGGTATGCATGTAAAATAATAGATATAAAAGTACACATCAGCAAGTTTTTGTTTTTTTTTTTTACAGATCATAGTTAAATTGAAGCTATTATTGGGTAGTCATGGTGAGCATTGTAGGGGGCTCTGATTTACCAAAGAGAAATAATTCACTTTTTTTTACTGGAATATTTTTGGGAAGGCAATGGGAAAATATTTTGTGGTTTAAGGAGTAGGAGTAGTATATATAGTTCTGTATGCATATGTATATAATGGACTACACCACTAGCAAAGTCTTTGTAATGCTCGAAAACATGATTTTAACATTAAAAATAATCAAACCTGTTTTAAAAGTCTGATGTAAAGTAATAGCAGATCCTAATCTGTGTTCTTTTTAGCTCAAAATGAATGTCAAAATGTACATCTTTAATGTGCTAAATGAATATTTATTTTTATGTCCATTTAAAAAGTAGCTTGGTTCCCTCTTTTTTTCTCCTCACTCTGGCCTTGCAAATAAAATGTTATATTTTGTATTGATTTGGTCTCCTATTTTTGTTGTTGTTGCTGATTATTTGTGTGTGTGCGTGCGTGTGTATTAAATGTAATTTTTACCACACTCTGGATACTCTATAGGTCCAGTTTAAAAATAAATATATAAAACAAAAATCTGCCAATCTCCAAACCTTTATTAAGGAGAGTTAAAAAAAATCCTTCCACCTCTTCACACAGTGGTAGAGTAGAAAGAGAAAGACCTCACTCAGTCTTGCCTTCAAGCTCCCAACTCCTCCATTTATATTAATGATGGGACTTTCTTTTTTGAGGGGTGGAAATTAGGAGTAGGTTGAGTCATTTATCTTTTACAAACAGAAAACTGGGAGGAATCAGGAATGAAGTGAAGCCAGATTTGTAGAACAGAATTGGGTTAAATAATTGCATTTTCAACCTCATTGGGTTGTTGACTAAATTCTCTCCCTTTCCCTCTCCACTTTTTTCTGTCTCTCCTCTCTCTCTCTTTCTCTCTCTCTCTCTCTCTTTTTCTCTCTATCTTTCTCTCTTTCTTATTGTCTCTTTCTTTTTATCCCTCCATCTCTCCTCCTTTCTTCTTCCCTCTACACACACACACACACACACACACACACACACGCACACTCCTATATGTGCATTTAACCAGTTTTTGAGGCAGATCTCTTCAGGCAGGGGGAAATATTCTGTATCCTGGCTATGTGGATTTCTGGAAGATGTCATCTTAGACAGATGACATTTACTTTCCTTCTTGGGAGGGATTGAAACTATCTGGAGCTCTGAGCCAGGCAGGGGTATAAGGCTCAAACAGTGGCACAGAGATCTGTCTGCCAGGAATTTTGGCACTGAGATCAATAAATCACTAAGTGGTTTTAGGGAATGCCTTTTAAGTTGCCAGGCACTATGTGAGGCTCTGGGCATTTGGGTGCATGGAATCAAATAATATAGAACTGCAATAAATTTATACACTATTGGGGGGGGGAGTACTTACAAAAATAGACACTGCAAAAGTATAAAATGAATGATACCAATGTTTTTAAATTTTATTTTTTTATTTATTTTATATACATTGCTTTATAAATCATGTTGGGAGAGAAAAATTGGAGCAAAGGGGAAAAACTATAGGAAAGATTAAAAAAAACAGGAAAAAAAGTGAACATAGCATGTGTTGATTTACGTTCAGTCTCTTTAATTCTTTTTCTGGATGCAGATGGCATTTTCTGTCCAAAGTCAAGTGGGATTGCTTTGGATCACTGAACCACTGAGAAAAACCAAGTCTTTCATAGCTGATCACCATAAATTCTTGCTGTCATTGTGCACAATGTATTCCTGGTTCTGCTTGTTTTGCTCAGCATCAGATAGAGCATGTAAAGGCCTTTCTAAAATCAGCTTGTTCATTTTTTATAGAAAAACTGTCTAGAGCCACAGATTGTAAAGGGATCCCTGGAAAAGGATCCTTGGAGAACTTTGCTAACCAGATCTGGCTCGGCTTCTCCATCCCTCCCATAGGTGGCAGGCCTTCTGAGAAGTCAGAAGACGTGTCTAAACTTGCTGATTACTAGCACCAAGAATCTTGGGAGAAAGGCATGAATACTGATTTCTAAGAAAAGCATCTGAAGGACATCTACTAGACATTCTGCTATCTGTTATCTGCTATCTGAATACCTCTGTGTATGATATATTGACTATTGTTAGAATACAGATATAATAGTAATGTAACTTAGACATTTGTAACTGATTATGTAGACCTGAGATACATGTATATTAGCACTGGTGTAATCTGAATAAATCCTGAATAAAATAAAATCAATAAAATCCTGTTTTCACCATTATGCTGAATCCTACCTCTTCACTCTTTGTCTATGAATCAGGGCACAGGGCTGGTACCTGTAGCTCTCCCATGAGCAGATCTGGACCAAAAAATAATATTTCATTATCTGCATATACCACAACTTGTTCAGCCATTCTCCAATTGATGTCCGTCACTCATTTTCCAATTCTTTGCCTCCACAAAAAGTGCTGTTACAAACATTTTTGCACATGTGGGTTTTTTTTCCCTCATTATGATTTCCTTTAAATACAGACCCAGTAATGGCACTGCTGGGTCAAAGGGTATGTACAGTTTTATAGCCCTTTGGGCATAATTCCAGATTGCTCTCCAGAATGGCTAGATCAATAAATGCATACCAATAAACCCAAAGCAGTTAAATATAAGGCAGCTTGGAGGGAAGGGCACTAAGAGTTGAGGGGTATGGGGAAAAACAATGGTATCTGATCTGCACGGTTAGGGAAGAAAGGGACCTTTCCGAGAGAGGGATAAGGAGAAATGCACTGTGGGCACATGGGACAGCCAGTGCTATGGCTGGGGGATATGTGTGAGGTACAAAGAGAAAGTCACTTTGGCTGGATTTAGGGGAGCAGCAGAGACAGCATTGTTCAGGGAGGTTAGAAAGCGAGGTTGGGGTCTATTTTCTCACCAGAGATTACCTTTTATCTTAGAGGCAATAGGAAGCCAATAGAGTTTAGGGAGCAGGAGAATTCCATGACCAATTATGTTTTTAAGGAAACTGATATTGGCAGAAGTGAGGAAGAAGGACCAGAGTGGAGAGAACTTTGAAACAGGGAGACAAATTAGGAGGTTGTTGCAATGATCTTGGGGAGAAGAGAGATGAGGAGGACCTGAATTAAGGCAGTTACTGTGTGAATAGAAAGAAGGTACTGGATGCAAAAGATGGTTTGAAGGTTGGAATGGCAAACCTGGGCGACTGATCAGAAATGTGGAGTGAAGAAGCTTGAAGAGGGGGGGTCTAAATGCCATGATCACAAATTTGAGTGATTGGGAAAATGCTGCTGCCTTTAACAGGAATCTTCAACCACCCAAAAGTAAGGAAATTTGGCAGAGGGGAGGATTGAGACAAAAGATAATGAGCCCAATTTTAGACGTGTTGATGTTCAAAGGTCTTCTGAATGTCCAGTTTGAAATGATGGTGATAATGACGTAGGGATGAAATCCAGAGGAGAGCCTGGAGTTGATTGTTTTAGGTCTGGTAGTCATTGCATGGTAATGAGAATGACAACTGTAGGAAAATGCAATAGTCACGGTTGCCATAAACTGTTGTGAGGAAATGAAATGTCAATTGGAGCCAGAAATTAGAGACTGTATAGCTGAGAGCTGAGGTGCAGCAGCCTTAAGGTCAGCTGATTGAGCCCTGGGTAGAGTGACTGCCTCTGTTTTCAGTTAAGAGGTCAGAATTAACTTGCAGTAGTAGGGAGGAAGTGTTTGGGAATTGGGTAGGTCAGCAGAAATCTTGGTGAAAGGGTTTGCTGACTTTGCATTTGGGAAAACAGGTACTAGACCAGAAAGTATGGTCTCCTTTTCCTTCCTTGCCCTCCTTAAAAAAAGCTACTTTTGAAATTTTAGTTTATATCATTCAAATTTATTTTGCCTGATAAATAAATCCCACTAATCTAACTGCTCTAGATCTTTGTGTTGTGAATAAGTGGCTACAGCAGGTAGGAAGAGGTTTGAGTTTTGGTGTACAGAAGGGACCAAAAATGCCAAGCTTTTTCTTGTCTGAGAGCTGATTCAAATTGTGAGAGAGAATACCATAGTCTTGCTTTCTTATTTACTTATTTTTGGATAAACTGCTCAAATGGTAGACTAAGAACAGATCCAGGATTTTCCTGCCGTTTTCCTCTCTTAAAAAATGAGTCAGAGAATTTTCAGTCAGATAATTCTAGTCATATGAAAAAGTGCTCTAAATCACTCTTGTTCAGAGAAATGCAAATTAAGACAACTCTGAGGTACCATTACATATCTCTCAGATTGGCTAAAATGACAGGAAAAGATAATGACGAGTATTGGAGGGGATGTGGGAAAACTGGGACACTAATACAGTGTTGGTGGAGCTGTGAACGAATCCAACCATTCTGGAGAGCAATCTGGAACTATGCTCAAAAAGTTATCAAACTGTGCATACCCTTTGACCCAGCAGTGTTTCTGTTGGGCTTATATCCCAAAGAGATCTTAAAGGAGGGAAAGGGACCCACATGTGCAAGAATGTTTGTGGCAGCCCTTTTTATAGTGGCTAGAAACTGGAAACTGAATGGATGCCCATCAATTGGAGAGTGGCTGAATAAATTATGGTATATGAATGTCATGGAATATTATTGTTCTGTAAGAAACGACCAGCAGGACGATTTCAGAGAGGCCTGGAGAGACTTGCATGAACGGATGCTGAGTGAAGTGAGCAGAACCAGATGATCATTATACACGGCAGCAACAAGACTATACTATGATCAATTCTGATGGATGTGGCTCTTTTCAACAACGAGATAATTCAGGCCAGTTCCAGTGATCTTGTAATGAAGAAAGCCATCTACACCCAGAGAGAGAATTGTGGGAACTGAGTGTGGATCACAACAGAGTATTTTCACTCCTTTTGTTGTTTCCTTGCATTTTGGTTTCTTTCCCATTTTTTTCTTTTTTGATATGATTTTTTTTTCTCATGCAGCATGATAAATGTGGAAATAGGTAAAGAAGAATTGCACATATTTAACATATATTGGATTACTTGCCATCTAAAGGGTGGGGATAAGGAAGGGAAAAAAATTTGGAATGCAAGGTTTTGCAAGGGTGAATGTTGAAAACTATCTGTATATATATGTTTTAAAAACAAAAAGCTTTAATAAAAATAATGAGTCAGAGTGGCAACTTGATATTTAGAAAAATGCTGGGCTGTGGGGATGTATGAGCCTGCTCTTCCTATTCTCTGCAGAAGGGGAATAAATTTCAATAGCTAGGGAGTCATGTCAATAAGCATTTATTAAGCACCTTCTATGCCAGGCATTGGGCTAAGCACTGGAGATACAAAAAAAAAAAACAAAAAACAAAAAACAAACAAACAAAAAAACCCCTCAAGAAACAGTTTTTGCCCTCAAATCATAATCTAATGGGAGGAGAAAAGGTAATATTAGAATTGGCCACATTCCAAAGGTGGAAGTCAGAGAAGAAAGGGAATACCCTCCCTTTTTCTACTTTACTTTTTATTTCAAACCTATTCCCACACAAGTACAAAAAGCAGTGACAGTCAAAATAATTTCTTCTGAAGCAGCCTCAGTTGTTTTAAACAAACCTGTTTGAATAACCTAGTAATCAATTGTTGGTCACAACCTCCTTTGAAATCTGGGCTTCAAAATTAAATGGTGAAGACCCTTTTTATTTCTTCAAAAGCAATGAAAGGAAGAAACATTTGGTTGAAACCAAACTCTGATTTACATATGATGAATTATAGATTCATCCCATCTCAGTCTGTTGGATTTACTCTAAAAATTTCTTAACACCACAGGAAGACCATCACTATTATGAGGAGAATATCCTGAAAGAAATAGCAGGAATCTTCTCAGAGTGAGGTCTCACTATCCCTGAAGGCTATGCTCATTCTGATCTCATAGTTTCTATAATTAATTGTTTCCTCCTGCTTAAAATGCTGTTCTTGGACTATATAAGCCCTATTAGTTTGTCAAGGCCCAGATCATATAATCATGGAAAATTAGATCTGGAGGGGACCTTAGGGACTGTCTGATCCAATCCTTTTCACTTGGAAAAATCACTGGAGAAATCAGTTTCCAAAATGGAGGCATATAACTTGCAAGTGATAGATTCTAGTCTCAAACTCAGGTCTCCTGACTCCAAGTCTGGTGGTTCCCCCCTCCCATTTCCCTTCATTTCTTCTACTTTCTCCTTGAAGCTGTCCAACCTACAATGATCAATCATCGTTTTCTTCAAGAGGAAGCAGGTTAAAGAAGGCTTAGAAGAACTTCTACTCTTAAAAGGATCTGCTTATTGGTTGCATGTTCATGATCAAATCATTTCTCTCTCAGCCCCAATTTCCCTATCAATTTAAAGTATTATTCTTTCATTGTTGAATATTTTAATTGCTATTTAAGAGGGGAGAAAAGCATTTGTAAAAGGAAAACTAGTAAAATAGCTTAAAGTTTAGGGAGAGACAAGAATATTCTGAAGACCAGACAACTATCCCATGAATAAATACATTGAGGGAATCCATCTGAAGAGAGGACCATGGCATGATTATGGCATTGTGGTCTATCAGCTCATGTGATCTGACACTTTTCAGA
The DNA here is from genome assembly GCA_023553655.1 of Myrmecobius fasciatus. Classification (NCBI taxonomy): domain Eukaryota; kingdom Metazoa; phylum Chordata; class Mammalia; order Dasyuromorphia; family Myrmecobiidae; genus Myrmecobius; species Myrmecobius fasciatus. The sequence goes on from JAJPUD010000001.1 coordinate 214,202, forward strand.
GTTTTAAAGATTATAACTGAAGGTCATAATTTATAATTATAAATAAAAAACCATTTGGAGATTATGAAAAAAAAGTTATATGAAGAGGACATCCTTGACAGAAGAGTTTTTCCCCCTTCCATTTCACATGTGTTAAATGTGAGTCACTGATTATGGTGAAGTCCCTGATTTGAGACATTAGAAAATCTATAGGGAGAAGAAGAGTAGACAAGAAAAAGAGGAAGAAAAGACAGATGACATGAAAGGCAATAAGAAAATCTGTTTATAGACGATAGAATATAGAAGCTGTCAGCAGGAGAGTGAAGAGAACTTTGCAGTTGTTTTTTCCGGGAATTGTGTTGATTAAAAGGAAGGCTTTTTTTTTTGTTAACAGCTGTTTGGCTCTTTTTGTTGTTCATTTGCTTGTTTTTTTCTTCTTTTTTTGGTGTTTTCCCCCGTTTTAATCAGAATTTTTTTTTGTTCAGGAGGATGAATATGTAAATGTTTAGAAGAATTAGACACATTTAATTGCTACCTTGGAAACGGGAAGGGAGGAGGAGAGGGAGAAAAATTTGGAGCATGAGATTTTACAAGGATGAATATGGAAAACTATCTTTGCATGTATTTGGAAAAATAAAATACTATTTAAAATAAAAATTTTCAAAAAAGCTGTTTGACTCATAGAACAGTCTTGTGTATTAGGATTGTTGTTGTTATTTAGTGAATTAGTCATATCTGATCCTCTTTGGGGTTTTCTTGGCAAAGATCCTGGAGTAGTTTACCATTTCCTTCTCCAGTTCATTGACAGATGAGGAAACTGAGGTGAACAAGATGAATTGATTTACCTATGATCACATAGCTAAGAAGTGTCTGAGGCAGGATTTGAACTCATAAAAATAAGTTCAGTACTCTTTCTACTCTGCTTCCTAGTTGCCCTGCTCTAATATATGGTTGCCAAAAAGAAAAATAAAGGCAATTACAAGAAAAAAAAGGAGGATCATGGAAACATTTAAAAGAAATATATGCATAAGAGAAGAAGAGATCAGAAGGAACACTGACAAGCTGGATAATACAGAAATTACATGCTGAATTTAAGATACACTTAATTACTGTTTTGCTGCTATGCTATTTGCAAGTAATATGGAAACCTAGATGACCATCTAACTTGAATTTTTCTGACCATGAATGCTTGGGACAGGACTGAGAAAAGGGAGACCAACCCCAAAGGGGTGAGATTTTATTTCCCAATATGGACTGGATGGGAGATATGCCAAAGAGAGTTTACTAGTAAGAATAATTTTCCAAATTACAAAAATGTTCAGCTCATCCCATAGGCCTTTTTCTTCTGAATTTGGAGAGACAGAAAGAGGTTTATGAGGAAATGAACTCCAAAGCCTTCAAGATGGGTGGGAGAGAGGTTAAGGCAATCTTAGAGCATGCTGGGGCTGTTGTGAGCCAAGTTAACTCCCAGATGCTGACACAAAAAATGTTGTTTATGGGACTATTCAATCAGCAGCTAACTGGTGCCAAATATTGAAGCTCTGCATGGCACATGCTGTTCAGGGATGCATCACCCCTTGGAAGCTTGGAATCTATCTGATTCATTTCTTGTCTCCCTCAGGATGCAATGAGAAAGAGTATTAAATGATGTAGTAGGAAACACCAGATTAAATGAGGAATCAGGGGCATGGGATCTAGACTAACTCTCACTGGATCTCAGTTTCTCCTTTGGGAAAATGAAGATTTAGTGATCTTCAAGTTGTCTTTTAGTGCTATCATTACATGGTTCTATTATTTCTATTTTTTATAATTGAGATAACTGAGTCACAGCAGTTTATAGCCAAATCCAAACTATGTCTCTCACTCACAAAATCCTGGGTCCTTTATTTATCTTTCAGCATTTACAATTTCACTTCTTGAGGGAAGGCATTTGCTTTCATTTTGGTTTTGGAATCCTCAGTGACTGGCACAATGCCATGCATTTTATAATCTTTGCTGGGTGGAAAAGAATTAAATCTAGAACTTTGGCCTTAGTTCATAATGTCATAGATTTAGACCTGGAAAGGAACTTGGTAGTCACTGATGCTTGGATTAAGTAGACTTGTTACAGAAGGAACCTTTTGTTGTTGTTGTTTATTTATTTTTAATACACATTGTTTGTTTTATGAATTATGTTAGGAGAAAAAAATCAGAGCAAAAGGGGAAAAACCATGGAAGAGATTTTTTTTAAAAAAGCAGAAAAAAGAAGTGGACATAGCATGTATAAGAAGTAATCTTTTTTTTTTCTGAGGCAATTGAGTAACTTGCCTAAGGTCACACAGCTAGGGCATGTTAAGTGTCTGAGACCAGATTTGAACTCAGGTCCTCCTGACTTCTGGGCTGGTGTTCTAACCCCTGAACCACCTAAGCTGCCCCTATAAGAAGTAATCTTGATGATAGTCACTGATGCTTGGGTTAAATGACTTGTCCCAGGTCACACGGGTAGTAAATTTCAGAAATGAAGACTCTAATTTCCCAAACTCATGCTTTTTTTGTACAGCTCTGGCTTCAAGGTCTGGTTTTAGGGCCCCAAGGGGAGTTGTGTGCTGATTTTATTAGATGTTATAAGAAGCTACAAAGATGTTTGGCTTTAAGTATTAGAATTTTCTGAAGGAAAAGTATTTCTGGTTGGACTTAGTGAAACATCTGTTTTTGAGTAATTGGCACTCCTCTTGATAAAATATTGCACGAAGAGCTTATTGTGCGAATGATCCTTTAAGCTTATTTTTGCTTTTTCCCTTTTTATGATATCTATGGGACAAGTGAAACTTAGGAAAATGAAAGTGTTGGCAAGGAACTCTATGACAAACATTGCAGCTTCAGAGTTGGGTTGGGAACCTTGTCTCATGTCATTCACCAGTGAGATATCCAAGCCCTGAAATAAAGAATATGAATATTGTAAGAATATGAATACTAAATATTATATAATTATATAATAATACATCTAAGAATAGGAATACTATGAATTCAAAAATACTATAATGAATATAAATGACCCAGTGATGTAAATGGTTAAAACAACAATTGTTTCTTAGGCAATTACTCTGTGCAATTCTTTCTACCTAGCATTGGGGAATGAAGAAGTCTAGGACTTGGAAAGTAGGAGAAATGTCCACATGGATTTCTAAATGAAGAAAGGAAAGAAGGAAAGGAAAAAGAAAGAAAGGAAGGAAACAAGCATTTGTTAAGCACCTCTTAGGTGCCACACACTGTGTCAGTTGCTTTACAAATAGTTTTTCATTTAATTCTCACAACATTGAGATCCTTTCTCAAAGTAAACTGCCAGAGTGAAGCTCTTTTGGGCTGACCTTATTGTTTAAATGCCAAATGTATGCTTGCCAAAAACACTATTTTATGGAGAACTCACATAGGGAAAGCACTCACAAGGTGGAAAAATAATACAAGGATATTCTTAAGGTTTCTTTTAAAATCATTAGAATTGATTGTATGACACAGGAGACACTGGCACTGGACTGCCCAGCACAGTGTGCCCGCATCAGAGAAAGTGAGTTTCTCTATAAAGCAAAGTAGAATTGAATTATCTCAGAAGAAACATGAGATGCACAAAGTTAGAGAATCTGAACCAAATGTTCATGGGGACTTTGGTGTCTGACCTATGATAGAGTATTCTGAGCTTACTTTGGTCTGATCAATCACAGTTGGACACACTAACTTGACTGTAATATAGTGATGCCATTTTGGTCCTCTTAGAGAATAAAGGACAATAAACCAACAACAACCCAAGAGGTAGTTGCTATTATAATTCCCATTTTACAATTAAGGAAACTGAGGCAGACAGAGAGAAAAGGATTTGCCCATAGTTACACAGCTAGTAAATGTCTGTGACCAGATTGTAACTCAGAGACTTGAACTCCAGGTCCAGTGATCTACCCATTTGCCCAGCCAGGTGCCTCAGTGTAATTTGACCAGGATTATAAGAAGGTTCAATAGCATATTTTATGAGAATGGGTTGAAGGATCTTGAGATACTTAGCCCAGAGGAAAAAAGACTTAGGGAGAAGAATGGAGGACATAGGGTTGCTGTTGTCAATGTTTCAAAGAGTTTTCATAAAACTAAGGAACAGAATTCTGCTTAAGCAGCTAGGTGGCACAGTGATAGCTTGCTGGACTTGAATTTAGGAAAATTTTAGTTCAAATCTTGCATTAGATATTTGCTAACTTTTGACCCTCTTGGTCAAGTACATTAACCTCTCCTTGCCTTATTTCCACATATGCAAAATGAAGGGGTTGGACTTAATGATCATCATTCCTTCTAGTTTTAAATCTATAATCCCATCAATGGAGATCAGTGATACTGATTTAATTCTTTCCAGTTAATTCAATACAAATTATTATATGAGTGATACTGCACCAATCACTGAGGATTCCAAGACTGAATGAAAACCAGTGCCTGCCTTTGGGGACCTTAAATTCTACTGAATTCATCTCCAATGCCCTAAGGAGCTGCTACTATCATTTGATTCAGGACTAAGTTAGGGTCAGAAGACCAGGATTTATGGGATAGAATCATTGACTCATACGGCAGCTTATTCAACCTGATGAAGTAATTGGGAGTTGAGCCTCTTTGGGGGAAACTTGGATTATGATTTTCTTACAGATGTGATACAATACACCCATTAATGGCTCCCATTTAAAAACTGAAGATATTATTTGAACCTTGGCACTCACGGATCCATTGAAGATGAGAGAATGATTTTTAGTATTAGCTCAAACTATTGTGAATTATCTCTTTACACTGAGTCTACAAAAGGAATCATATTTACCTATATACATATGTATATGCTTATGTAAATATATATTTCATACAAATTTTTAACTTTATATGTTCAAATCAAAAAATTTGAACAGTTACAAATTAAGAGAAATTCCCTTTAAAATGAATACAAAATATATAAAATAGTTGGGGGTTCACTTTCCAAGATACACATAAGAACTATGGAAATACAATTGCAACCAATTGTTTACAGAAATACAAAATGAAATATTAATTGCTTATAGATGGAATGAGACAATAGAATAAAAATAATAATTCAACTTAAACATATTAATCAAGCTATGAAAGGATTGCTTTGTAAAACTAGAGAAACTAATTATATTCTCATGGAGGGAAAAAAAGGTCAAGAAAGTCAAGAGAAATGAGGAAAAGAAATAGGAATAAAGGAGATGTAGCAATGCTAAATCTCAAACTAAATTCTGCAGTAATAATTATTAAAACAATTTATCATTAGTTAAAATAATAGAGACATCAGTTAGTGGAAAAGATTAGATACATAGTATACAGAAACAAATGTATATGATCCTCTAGTATTACACAAGGATTGCAGCTAATGGGATTAGAATTATTTGTCAGTATTTGACAAAAACTGCTAGGAAAATTTCATATCTGTATGCAAAAAATTAGCTTTAGACCTCATAACTTATACAAAGATAAGTTCAAAATGTATATGTGACTTAGATATGTCACATTGTAACAAATGAGAGAAATATGGAAAAAGATACCAGATTTATAGGAGAAAAGTGCATGGACAAACAAGGAACAGAGAAGGTCAAAGAAGATAACACAGATAATTTTGATTACATAAAAGTAGAGAATTGTTTGCAGAAACAAGTTAATAAAATTGAGATTAAAAGTGAAACAAAAGGCAATTAGAAAAATAATCTTTGTGGAAAGTTTTTCTGATAAAGGTCTGTCTCATTTCCAGATATACAAGAAATAGATTCAAATTTACAAGAATAACAGCCATTCCCCAATTGCTAAATGGTCTTGGAATATCTCAAGATAAGAAACCCAGGCTATTTACAATCAATTTTTTTAATCTTTCATAACAATTTTAATTAGAATAATGAAAATTAAAGGAATTCTTAGATTCTACCTCATATTATTTAGAGGGAGTAAAGATGAAAAATAATGAAAATGATAAATGTGGTGAGGTTGTGGGGTCAGAGGTAGCATTTGAACTTAGGTACTTCTTATGTTGAGTCTAGCATCTTCTATACTATTTCATTGATTCAAAGACAGAGTATGGTTTATTTCTGCCTTAGAGGATGGTCTTCAAGAGTTTTTGCCACTTAAGAATTCATCACTGTGAGGCTAGCCTGGGGCAGATCATCTCCAAATTCATCAAGTTTTGTTTTTTGATGTCCTTACACAAAGCATTTTGCTCATATTGGAAGTTTCCCTGAAGGGCTTACGAGAAATTTTGCTTTTCTGAGGTTTAAACCTTAGAACTCTGGTGTTCCTCCTCACACTCATCATGTAAGGAAAATTTTTAAAAGACATAAAATAATAAATGTTGAAGGGGATGTAGGAAAACAAGTACATTAATTCACTGTTGGTGGAATTGTGAGAAAGCAATTGGGACTACGTGACTATGATCAGTAAGCTATTAAACTCTCTGTCACTACTAGGTAGAATACTCTTCCAAAGAGATCAAAGAAAGAGGAAAAGTTCCCAAATATCCAAAAATATTTATAACATCTCTGTTTGCAGTGGCAAAAAATTGAGAATTGAGGAAGTGCCCATCATCGGAGATATGGGCTGATATGGTATATGAATGTTATGGAATACTGGTATGCTCTAAGAAATGAAAAAAGGGATAATTTCACAGAAACCTAAAAGTCTTCCATGAATTAATTCAGCTCCATAAAGAAGAAAGGAGCACCAGAAGAACAATTTATATAATGACAACAATATTGTAAAGACAAGTCACTTTGAAAGACTTGAGAACTCTGATTAGCATAATGACCAACCAGAATTTTGGAGGACTCCTGATGAAACATATGACCCATCTCCTGATAGACTCAATAGAGAATGAGACATTTATGGGAAGACATAATCGATGCAGGAATTTGCTTTGCTTGATTATGCTTGTTTGTTACAAAATTTATTTCTCAATGGGGGAAGAGAGGAAGTGAAGTGGAGGGAAAACAGATCCTCTTTTTAAAATAAAATATTTAATTCAACAAAGAAACAAAATATAATTTGCCCTTTTGGCAAAGCACCTAGGAAGCCAAAGTCACCTTCACATTATAATGTATTGTCATCATCTCATCATCATCATTATCATCATCAACAACAGCATCATTTTGTGAAGCCCTTGGAATGTCTATTAAGAAAGGAGAAAGGTGATTTTTTTTAAATTAACCCTTTTTATTTTCAAAATATCTGTATGGATAATTTTTGACCTTCATTTCTACAAAACCCTATGTTCTAATTTTTCCCCCTTTCTTCCCCCTATTCTCTTCCCCAGTTGGTAAGTAATCTATGTTAAACATGTGCAATTCTTCTATACATAGTTCCACAATTATCATGTTGCACAAGAAGAATCAGATCAAAAATGAAAAAAAAATGAGAAAGAAAACAAAATGCAAGCAAACAATAACAAAAAGAGTGAAAATAACTATGTTGTTGTTCCCACTGTTTTCTCTCTGGGGGCAGATGGCTCTCTTTATCACAAGACCACTGGAGCTAGTCTGAATCAAGGTGACATTTCTTAATGTTAATTTTTTCGCTTTTAAAAATCTGGAGAGAAATTGAGGGAGAAAAAGGAAAGTAGACTGAGAATAGAACTGAGAGAGAATTACCAAGATTGTCCCGAATTTGCAGAGGACAATGGTCAATCATTGTACCTTTTACAGAGTAGGTTTCATAAGAAACAATTGAGTGACAAAGGCTGCCTTCCAAAGAGACAGATGCAAAGGGTGCATTTTCACTTTATGAAGAGTTGATGGGTGGTACTTTCAGAGATTTTCTGACTCCGAACCCCACCCAGTCTGGGCACAGACCCAGTCCTCAATCCTTTGTGTTAGCCAAAGGAATGGGTCCTGCCCAAATATCTATCTTAGATCCTTGATGAATAAATAAACAAGCAAAAACAATCCTTGGCTCAATAAATTTAAATACACAGTGTATTAATGTAATGCAGTTCTTCCAAACCAATCCAAAAAATAATAAAATGGTGCCCCCAAACAAATCCTGGAACAGCAGAACCAGTAAAAAGATGGGGTAAAGTAATCTTTGAGCCCAAGAAACTTGGAAAATCAGCAGGAAAGGTTTGTCTCACTTGGGTAAAAGAAGGCAGGAAGTGTCCCAGTAAGTCAGCAGAAAGCCTCACCTCAACAAACCATTGGGAAATCCTGAGCCCCAGTGTGATACAGAAGGCAAACACCACACCAAGGAAAACCTGTGTCCTTCCTCCCCCTACTCCTCCAACATTCTTTAGCATAGTCAGTGGAATGAGCTGACTCCAGCTTTGAGAACCACTCCAGAGCTCAAATTTAAAAGAAAGGAAGAAGGCCAAAAAAGATGAGCAAAAATTACAGCAACAACAAAAAAGAATCTGACCATAGAAAGTTATGGTCATAGGGAAGATCAAGACACAGACTCAAAAGAGACCAACAAAATCAAAACATTCCAAAGGAAAATGGGAAGTGATTTCAAGCCCAGAAAGAATCTTTGGAAGACCACAAAAAGAAGTTTAAAAATCATAAAAGACAGAGAGGAGAAAAAATAGGAAAAGAAATGAGAGGGGTGCAAGAGAATTATGAAAAAGAATCAATAGCTTGGAAAAAGTAAACAATGGCTTCAAAAGTAGAATTGGACAAATGGAAAAGAAAACAAAAATCTACTGAAGAAAACAATTTTTTTATTAAAGCATTTTATTTGCAAAACATATGTATGGGTAATTCTTCAACATTGACCCTTATAAAGCTTTCCATTACAAATTCCCCCCCCCAGTCACTACCCCTCTCCTAGATGGCAGGAAATCCACTACATGTTAATTATATTAAAATACTTGACAAATCAAATATATGTCAACATATTTCCACACTTATCTTGTTGTGCAAGAAAAATTGTATCTACAAGAAAAAAAGAAATCTGAGAAAGGAAACACAATGCAAGCAAACATCAATGGAGAGCATGAAAATGTTATATTGTGGTTCACATTTCATATCCCTCTCTCTGGGTGTATATGGCTTTCTTCACTGAACAATTGGAACTGGTTTGAAACATTTCATTTTTTTTATTAAAAGCTTTTTATTTACAAAACATATGAGTGATTTTTCTACATTGACCTTTGCAAAACTTTTTTTTGTTCCAAGTTTTTCCCCTTCTTCCCCCCACCCTCCACCCCTAGATGACAGGTAATCTAATATATGCTAAATGATAAATTATAAGACAAATCCAATATATGTATATATCTATCTATACAGTTATCTTACTGCACAAGAAATATCAGATCTAGAAAGAGAGAAGAAAAACAAACAACCTAAGAAGGAAAACAAAATGCATGGAAATATTCACAGAAAGCGTTAAAATGCTGTGAAACATTTCATTGTTGAAGAGAGCCATGTCCATCAGAATTGATCATCATATAATATTGTTGTTGCTGTGTATAATTATCTCCTGGTTCTGCTCACTTCACTCAGCATCAGTTCATGCAAGTCTCTCCAGGCCTCTCTGAAATCATCCTGCTGGTCATTTCTTACAGAACAATAATATTCCATAACATTCATATACCATAATTTATTCAGCCATTCTCCAATTGATGGGCATCCATTCAGTTTCCAGTTTCTTACCACTACAAAAAGGGCTGCCACAAACATTTTTGCACATGAGTCCCTTTCTCTCCTTTAAGATCTCTTTGGGATATAAGCCCAATAGAAACACTGTTAGGTCAAAGGGTATGCACAGTTTTATGACTTTTTGAGCATAATTCCAAATTGCTCTCCAGAATGGTTGGATCCGTTCATACTTCCACCAACAATGTATCCGTGTCCCAGTTTTCCTACATCCCCTCCAGCATTCATTATTATCTTTTCCTATCATTTTAGCCAATCTGACAGGTGTGTAATGGTATCTCAGAGTTGTCTTAATTTGCATTTCTCTGATCAATAGCGATTTGGAGTACCTTTTCACATGACTAGAAATAGTTTTAATTTCATCATCTGAAAATTGTCTGTTCATATCCTTTGACCATATATCGATTGGAGAATGGCTTGAATTTTTATAAATATGAGACAATTCTCTATATATTTTAGAAATGAGGCCTTTATCAGAACCCCTAAATGTAAAGATGATTTCCCAATTTATTGCTTCCCTCCTAATCTTGTCTGCCTTAGTTTTGTTTGTACAAAAACTTTTTAACTTAATATAGTCAAAATTATCTATCTGGTGTTCAACTAAGAGTTCCAGTTCTTCTTTGGACATAAATTTATTCCATCTCCACAGGTCTGAGAGGTAAACTATACTATGTTCCTCTAACTTGCTTATAATATCACTCTTTATATCCAAATCATGAACCCATTTAGATCTTATCTTAGTATGTGGTATTAGGTGTGGGTCAAGCCCTAATAAGAAAACAATTTCTTAAGAAGCACAGTTGGCCAAATTAAAAAGAAAGTACAAAAGCTAATTGAGGACAATTCCTTAAAAGTTTCAGTTGAACAAATGGAAACTAATGACTCCATAAAACATCAAGAATCAATTAAAAAATGAAAATAATAAAAAATAGAAAAAAAGTAAAATACCTTGTACTGACATAGAAATAGATCTAGGAGAGATAATGTCACAATCACCAGATGATCTGAAAGCCATAATCAAAAGGAAGAACTGGACATCATTTTTCAAGAAATTATAAAGGAAAACTGCCTTCATTTCTTGGAACCACAGGGCAAAGAAGGCATTTCTTTAGGAAAGAGATCCCAAAATAAAAACTCCAAGGAACATTATATCCAAAATTCAAAACTATCAGGTGAAGGAAAAAATATGACAAGTGGTCAGAAAGAAACAATTCAGACATCAGTAAATCACAATCAGGATTATAATGGATTTATTAGCTGCATCCTTAAAATAAGTCATAGAACATGATATTCTGGAAGACAAAGGAGCTAGGATTATAACCAAGAATCACTTAGTTGGAGAAATTAAGCATGATACATAAAAGGTAAAAAATAGACATTCAATGAAATAGGATTTCATACTTTCATAAGGAGAAGACTAGAACCAAGCCAAAAATTTGACCTCCAATATCAAGATCTAAGAGATGCAAAAGCGGGTAAAAAGGGAAAAGAAAACATAAGAGATTCAATTGAACTAAACTCTTTACATCCTGATACAGGAAGATGGTGTTTGTAATTCTTAAAAATGCATTACTAATAATATAGCTAGAAGGAATATGCATAGAAACATACACACAGAGACAGATAGAGAGAGTGAGAGAGAAAGAGAGAGAGAAAGAGAGAGAGAGAGAGAGAGAGAGAGAGAGAGAGAGAGAGAGAGAGAGGAGAAAAAGGAAGAGGAGGAGAAAGAGAGGGAAAAAAAGAAGAAAAGGAGAAGGGTCTGGTATGTTATGGTTGGTAACAGAGAGTGAGATATGACTGAATGACTTGTGATTGTGATACAATCAGCTCAAACATGACCTTACCATCCTCAAAGAACCACTCCTTAACCTAGACCTTGCTCTGGATCTCCTCCATCATAGTGGGGAATACTTTGGATAGGAATATGTCAACCTATTTTATGCTTCAGCTGATGTTTATAGATAGCAGTATAGACATATAGAGATCTACAGCTATTGATGTTCTCTTGATCACCTCTTTTAATATTAAATGAAATATGAGGATTCCCCCCCCCATTTTTAGTAATACCTTTTTGAAATATCTTATGAATCAATCCATCAACATCTACTCATTTGTTTCAGTTCAGATCTCTTCCACATACCCTTGATTAATTCCAATTACTTTCTTCATCTTTGTTCTCTATGAAGTTATTTCCACCTCCTCTATCAACACTCAGGAACTGTGATATCAGGGTCTACCTATTATGTTCTACTGCCCTTAATGCAGAAAATAGCTTGTGGAAATGGAGTTTGAAATCTTAACAATTTGTCTTCTATTTGTAAACCTCTTGCCATCTTCAGCCCGGAATGCCCTTGGAAGGGTTGGTTTAATTGGGGGATTTTCCCCAGCTTTCTTCCAACTGCCTTTACGGTCCATTCCTCCTCTGTCCTTGAAGAAAATATATTGTTCAAAAAATATCCAACACTCATATTTCTAAGACTTTGCAGAACTTTTATATTCTACTCCAGTATTGTTTTGGGCAGGCATATCTCTTTGTTGAGCAACTAGGTCAGATGTTTGTTAATTTAGGAGCTTTCAAAACTCATTTGGTCTCCTTGTTGTGGTAACTAATTTACCAACTTTGGGACAAAATTATTATAACTGATGCCTGTTTTATTTCTGTTATTTATTTCTCATTTTTATTTTTAAGAACTTTCTTAAATAATTCATGATTAAATCACTTGAATTATGTCCCATGTTTTTCTCATTCTTGTTTGTTTTTGTAAATTCTGGTCTGAGCTCTGGCAATTGATGACCATATCAGTGTGTATGAGTATCAAATATAGTTTGCACACACATGCATATAAATATACACATGTATATTATCTCTTTACATACCCACACAGTTTTAAATTGAATTAAGACTTTTGGAATACCCTGTTTATGTGCATATACATACATATACATTTACATACATCGTCACAGATATCTGGGTCATTTCAGGAGCATACACACACATTAGATAGATAATATCTATATAAACACATGGTATTCTTATATATATACATATGCCTTTATATTCACACATATGTATGCATATATTTATATTTATATACATATTTAAAGATATATGAGCTATTTCAAGAGTGTATATACAAATATTATATAGCTGGATAGGTACACAATATCTCTATAACCATAATTCATATGTACACATGCATATTTATGTTCATATACATGCATGCATATAGACATATATACACATGTGCATAAGAATATATATATACATATAGACATTTACACTCCTGAGGGGTGGCCCATGCATTTGTGGCCAAAGCATTTTCAAACTTCATCCTCCTGTGGTCTTTACAACTGTTGCATCTGTCATGGAGTCTCAGCAGGAATCAGTAGTTTAATTTTAAAGTTATTTGAACCTGGATTTCCTTCCTTTGGGGCTCTCTTCAGGATGACTTAGACAACTTGCCTATAACTTGAAATTTTCCAGTTTTACCTGGGTTACTCAGGAGTTAATTGAGTTGTTATCTATTGCCATATAGCTAGTGTTTATGGGAGGTGTAGGATTGGAATCCATGTTTTCCTTTAAATGAGGTTGCCCTTAAGTGGTTATAAATGATCATAGAATTCCAGAGTTGGAAAAGGCCTAACCCTTACTCAATGAACATATATTGACCACAAAATCCTTAGAAGAGGTTCACTTCAACCATGCTATACTTGAATACTCTCGGTGACAGAAATCTTATTATCTCTCCATCAAGATCACTCTTGTTGCAAAGCTCTTTATTATATTGAATCAAAGAAAATCTATTGTCTTTTAACTTCTACTCAGTGTATCTGGATTTCTTCTTTGTGACAAAATAGAACAAGGCTCTACTGTCCATCTTTTTAGGATTTTGTCAATCACTTAGTCAACAATCATTTATTAAATGCTTACTATATTTACTAATAAAGTGTTGGGACTATAAAAACAAAAACCACAGTTCCTGCCCTCAGGGAGCATACATTCTAATGGAGGTGGTCCCATGGAAGAACTGTACATCTGAAATACATGCAGTGTAGATGAAAGGTAATTTCTGAGAAAAGATTCTAATAGAAGTGGAGCATGGGGCAGCTGTGTCATTATTTTTTTAAGGGCACCACAGCTATTAGCTAAAAAACATTGCTGTCATTTTTGGTACAATTTTGATACAATTCATGAGTTCAAATCTGGCCTCAGACACTTACTAGCCATGTGATACTGGGCAAATCACTTAACCCCATTTGTCTCAGTTTTCTCAACTGTCAAATGAACTGGAGAAGGAAATGGCAAAAACTCCAGTATCTGCCAAGTGGGGTCATAGAGAGTCGGTCATGACTGAAACAAATGAACAACAATAACAACAATAAAAAAGAACACCATTTGGGAGCTCCACTGATGCAGATTACAACCACACTGTTACTCAGTATGTCATTCTTAGGGAATTGCTTAAGGTACACAGGTACTAAATGACTTGTCTAGTATTTCACTACTAATAAGTGTCAGAGATGGTATCCAAGCCCAAACTTTCCTGATTCTTAGCCCACTTATTTTGTCCTTTACATTTAAAAAAATTTGTTACCTTTTTTTATAGCAGTGGAGCTTTAGGTTAATAATCAGCAAGTCTATAGTTTGAATCCTTTATCAGACACTTATTAGTTGCATAACATGGGCAAGTTAAATGTCTTCTTTCAGCCTCAGTTTACTCTTCTGTAAAATGGAAATAATAAAAGCAGCTTATTTCTCAGGATCTCCAATGAGATCAAACATGTAAAATACTTTGTAAAACCATAAAGAGTTATAGGAATTCTGGTTATTATTATTTAAGAACCATATAAATGAGGGCAATTATGATCATTCCTTTTCATTGAAATTTTCCATGGAGGTGAGTCTGTATTCACTCTTAAAGGTAACATTAATAGAGAACAATCTCTGGAAGTTTCCTACCAAACTAGAAAGCCTTTAAGTACAGGCTGGTGACAGATGGTGTATCAGATCCTAAAGGACCAACTGAAATACAGAGAGGTCATCAGATGATGTTATTTTTTTTCCACATCAACTAGATTGTCAAGCCAATAAGCATTTATTAAGTGTCTACTATGTCCTTGGTGCTGTGCTAAGCAGTGTGAGAAAAAAAATAACCCTGCCTTTAGGGAGCTCATTGTCCAATGGGGGACACACATGGAAACAAGTATGTACAAATAAGATCCAGATAGATAAATCTCAGACAAAGCTATTAAGGAAAATTGGGGGAGGCTTAAGGTATCAAATGGGACTTTGGCTGAAACTTAAATGGAATCAGGGAAATCAAGAGGCAGATATGAGAAGGGAGAGTGCTCCGGCATGGGAGACAGTCAGAGAAAGCACCCAGAGATGGGAGATGGAGCATGTGGTACAACTAAGAAGTCAGGGTCACTGCATTGAAAAGTGTGTGATAGCTGGGTGACACAGTGGATAGATTTCAAGACTGCGAGTCAATCAACATGATTCATAAAGAAAAATTATATAAATGTATAATTAGAAAAAAAAAAGAAATTGTTCAGTGGGGGAAAAAAGACTTGGAGTCAGAAGACCTGAGTTCAAATTCAGTCAGTTTATGAAGGGCTTTGAAAGTCAGAAGATTTTTTATTTGATCTTGCAGGCAATATGAAGGCACTGGAGGGCTTGAATGGAAGGTGAGAGTTGACATTAGATCTGAATTTTAGGATGGTCAATTTGATAGTTGAATGGAGGATGGACTGGAAACCTACAACTAGGGTGGAGAGTCCTGGGGTCTGTCTCAGGGAGGGAGCATACAAAGTATGAAATCAATGATCTCTTGAAACATGGTAACATGTATTTATGGATTGTTTCATTTTTTTAACATAGTATTTAGTGACTGAGAATACATCAAAAAATAGTCATAGAGCCCTTACTATGATCCAGGAAGCCTTGAAAGCTTTTCCTATCAGTAATCACCCCTTCTCCAGTAGTAACTATCTCCTTCCCTGGGATACTCACATACACTGGGTACCTTGTGAAAGAGCCAGAGAAATCATAAATTGAAAGTAAATTTAAAATCTCTCCCAGTGGTCAGAAAAGAAAAAAAAAACACATATTAATAGTAGCTTCAGCCCCTTAAGATTTGCAAAACACTTTCCTCACAATAATTCCATGAAGTAGTTAGGTCAAGTATTATTATCTTCATTTTATAGAGAAGGAACATGAGATTAAGTGACTTTGCTCATTATTTTAGAGGTGGTAAATGCCTGAGATAACATTTGAACACAGGTGGACAAGTTCTATATTTTATCTACTAAACCATATGGCCTCTTATTTTATCATACTGTGTTAATAGGAAGTTGCCCATATTTAGAGAGGAACCATTGGTAACTTCCCAGGTCTCTTTCCTTAGCCCAAGAAAAGGAAGTGAATTTGGAAGAAATGGAGAGAGGGCTGCATTAGGCCTCATTAGGCTTACCTGCGTCTGACCTTTGACTTTTGTGATTTTGGGAAAATAACTTTTCACCTCCAGGCTTCTGTTTCTTTACCTGCAAGATGGAGGATTTGGAGAACTAATCCCTTTCCAGCTGTAACATTCCTTTATGTCTATCCTAAAGTCCTGTCTAGTGCTGGCATTCTATGTTATGAGTGAAGCTCTCTTTGCCTATATATATGTATATATATATATATACACACACACATATATATCTTTTTATTTTCAAAATACATGCGTAGGTTGCAAAACCTTGTGTTCCAAATTTTTTCTCCCTCTCTTCCTCCACTCCCTCTCCTAGACAGCCAGCAATCCAGATATAGGTTAGTTTCATATATAGGTGCAGTTTCATACTGCACAAGAAAAATGAGATCAAAAAGGAAAAAAAATGAGAAAGAAAAAAAACAAGCAAACAACAACAAAAAGTGAAAACACTATATTGTGATCCACATTCAGTCTCCATATCCTCTCTCTGGATGCAGATGGTTCTCTCCATCACAAGTCTTTTGGAATTTTGTCCATCAAGAAGATGCAAATAAAAATCCCTCCTGAAGGAAATGACCCAAAGACTTCTCAATCTGGGAAAAGTAATCACAGTGTGTAGGCCACAAGCAGATTATCTCTGCATTCAGTATTTCCTTTCTGTGACAGCAAAGCTCTCCTATTTTCAAGGAGACCCAGGGGCCCTCATTCACTGCAAGGAACAACTCCTAGTCTCTGCTGCTAAAACAAAGCACTGAGAAATCCAGCTAGTTAGAAACTGTGACCCTCGAAATACACAAGACTGTTTATTTTATAAGCCTTGCACATGTTCTCCAAACCCAGGTGGAGACCAAAGCCAAATGGAAGATAAAGTATGGAGGAGATAGATCATTTCTGAATATTTCAACTGTACTGGTCTTCTAGATTATTTTATCACTGAATTAAACAAAGCTCCAGCTTGAATGCCTTGGTAATTATCTTTATTAGGGCAATCAATTAATTAAATATCATTTATTAATTGCTAACTATGTGACAAACACAGTGCTTATTTAATTCTGGGAATACAAAGCCAAAAATAGAAACAATCTCTATCTTCAAGGAATTTATGTTCAAATGGAAAGAAAACAAATACATAGGTAGGTAGAGATAAGACTGCTCAGAAAAAGTGATACAAGGACAATCTCAAGTTCTCTCTTAGAAACTTTAGAATTGATTGTTTGACATGGGAGACACTAACACAGGATTGCCCATCATGGCATGCCCTCATCAGAGAAGGTGCTATGCTGTATGAGCAAAGCAAAATTGAATTAGCTCAGAAGAAACTCAAGATATACGAAGTTAGTGAGCGTACTCCAAATATTAATAGGGATTATTTGTGTTCAACTTGTGGTAGAGCATTCTGAGCTTGTATTGGTCTGATCACAGCTGGATACACTACAATTCTCTTCTAACATAATGAAGTCATTTTGGTTCTCTTTAAGTATGAAGGACACCAACCAATCAATAAAATAACCTTGGAGAGGAAGACTGGAGAGAAGGACCAAGAAGATGGAGCTTACGTTTAGCTTTGAAGGAGGCAGAGGAAGTGTGTGGCTTCTAGTAATCTCATCTGACTCTCATGTAGAATCACAGCCAGTCAGTTGGAAGGCATCTTGGGAAACATCTAGTTTTTGCCATTCTCTCTCTGTCTCTGTCTCTGTCTCTGTCTCTGTCTCTGTCTCTCTTTTCTGATGAAATGAGACCAGAGAACTTAAATGACAGCCACAGATTTGTGCTCATTCCATCATACAATGTATGAGATATTGACAGCTCATTTTCTTTTCTTTTTAAAAATTAATTATTTGTTGTTTATTCAGCATTTGAGTTAGTATGACACTTGAGGATTTGGTTTCATCATTGCACATATGTAGATCTTTTATATAATATGGAAATTTACAATTAAATATATAATTAAACAAAATCAGGTCCTTTGGAAAAGTGATACATGGGATCATGTTGTAGAGCCCTAATGGAGGGGAGCACAAAGATAATCAATGTATCAATAGAGTATTGCTACTCTATGGTATGTTGTGTCCAGTAATGTTGCCTTCTGGACCTATGGGAGAGAACCTGTAGCACCTACAAGGCTGGATAGTAACTATTTGAAGCTGTACAAGTCATATGTAAACAACAACAGGGTTTAACAAAAGGTAGGCACATTCATTTCCCATTTCTAACTTTAGGAAGAGACTAGAGTGTTCATAAGTTTTGCATTTCTGGTATTCAATCACTAATCAGAAAGAGGAATGATTTGACCCAACTGAAAAGCGCATCATACATAATCCCTTAATTATTGTCTTGTTCTCTAGACTGTATAGTGGCAATACATAAAAAGACTTTAAAACTGCAGCTCCTTTTTGGATTCTCCAAAAAGTATCTGTATTCTTCTTTAAATGGCCCTCCTCCTCTAGATTCAGGTTCATCTTCACCACATCTTAAATGCCATTCTGCCCCAAGATACATGGGACATTAAGGAAGACATCCTTATAGGCCATTAATTATGGTGTAAATTGGATGCACTTTCCTAAGATTCTGCATAATGTTTTCTGCCAGATCTGCCACAGACAAGTCAATGGCCCAGGAAGTGTAGTTCTTCAGCTGGATCACCTCATAAGCACTTTCTACCATCTGTTTATGAATCTCCTTCCAATTCTCTGAATCAGAATCAGTCCCCAAAGCAGGATAAAGATTCATCAGAAATACACCAGCAACATTTACACCATTCCCCATAGGAATATTGGAATCTTCAAGTTTCCCAAAGACCCATCCATGGCAACTTGAAGAATGGATACCCCTATTAGGTAATGGAAATGGGCAGAATCCAGATTGCAACCACTTTCAATGACATGGTTTTTAGGAAAGCCACTTAGCTTTCAGGCCGCATAAGTCAAAATTTCCACTAGAGTGGAAACAATAAGCAGCTTACAATTAGGGCTGTATTTAGCAATATTGGGAATGATGAAATTAAAGATATTTACATTAAGCTGAATCAAATTAAGAAGACTGGCTGTAACAACAAAGTCCCGAGTCTGCAGTCACACTGAAGTCTTTGCCAGAAACAATCTTTGGTGTTTTGAGGAAAAGGCTGCCATGCTGGAGATCCATTATCTCTCCCTTTATTTTCTCTTCTATGATATCAACTAGGACAAGTTCTTCAGCCAAATTCTTCATTAAATTCTGATGTCACATACCGTGTCAACTGCACCAACTCCAACAACAGTGATCTTATTATGGGGAACCTGTTCTTCATTTAGGACATTCACAATCAGCTGATCCTAGACAGTAGTTCCCATTTTAGAGGCAATCTGGGGATGTGGGGCAATCGAAGTTGCTGGTTGTGCTGTGAAAGTTCTCAATAAGACAGGAGGCAGCTGCTCCTGGACTCACCAGCCGCTCATTTTTTAATAAGAGGAAATGGAAGAGAGATAGATTGACTTAGGATCTAGGTCCCTTGACTTCAAACCATTTTTCTTGTCATTGTTTTCTCTCTAAAATCAAGATTCCCAAAAATATACTTTTAAAATTGGTGATCACAACACTTTCCATGGAGTTAATAATCATCTATATGCAGATGATTTTCAGATCTATTTATCCACTCTAATTTTTCTCCTGACTTACAATATACAGTATTTAACATTCATTTACTTATTGAATGTCGTAAACTAGATGTCTGATTGGTATTCACCATGTCCAAAACAGACCTCATTATCTTTTCTCCCATGATCTCTTTTTCTAACTTCTCTATTACTGTTGAAGATACCTCCATATCATCATTTGTCTACTCACTCAAGTTTAAATCCTTGGTGTTCTTTTTTTCCCCACTCTCTTTCTCTCTCTCACTGATAACCACCATATTTAATCAGTTGTCAAGTCCAATCATTTTTATCTTCTTAATATCACTTGTGTATAAATAACCCTGTCTCTTCTCTCATATTGCTATGTCCCTGATGCAGGCTGCTAGTAGGTCTCTCTGCCTCAAGTTTCTCCCTACTTCACTGCATCCCCCTCTCAGTTGCCAAATTGATTTTTTTGAAGCTTACATTTGACTATGTTATGTCCCTATTCCATAAGTGCTACTGACTTCCAATCACCTCCAAGACCAAATTCAAATCTCATTTTTCAGAGATTTCTGAGATGCAGGATGCTTAAGTTATTTGCTCATTTATCAGATTGGCAAAGTTGACAAAAATGAAATGAATAATTGTAGGTCGGACTATGGGGAAAAATGGGAAACTATGAATGTTGATGGAGCTATGAAATGGTTCAACTGCTCTGGACAATAATTTAAAAAATGTAAAGAAAAATCTATAGCGACTCTTTTTTTGTGGCAATAAAGAACCAGAAACTAATAAGGTGTCTATCATTTGGGGAGTGGCTGAACAAATTATATAAGGTGTCTATCATTTGGGGAACAGCTGAACAAATTAGGAATGTAATGAAATAGCATTGTGAGGTAAGAAATTACAGAAGTATTGATTTCAGAGAGCCATGAAAATATTTATATAAACTGACAGAGTAAAATTAGCCAAACTAAGAGAACAATTTTCATTACAACAGCAATACTGTTAAATAACTTTTAAAGACTTAAAAACTCATCTGAATAATGCAATGATTAACCATGATTCCAGTTTCCATGATGAACAATGCTATTTACCTTCAGGCAGAGAAGTTGATGAATTGAGTATAAGAAATGAGATGTGTTTTGGACATGAACATTATGGAATTTTGTTTTGCTGGTGATGTATATCTGTAATAAGGGTTTTTTTGTTTTTTCTTTTTTGATTGGAAGGTAGAAAGAACAAAGAAGAGAAATGCATATTAAATAGAAAAAAGTGATTTTTTTCTATTACCAAAAATTAGAGAGATATTAAGTATCAGTTCATGATTTAAACTCAGACTCCTTGACTACAAAATCCAGCATTCTTTTTATCACATTACAATGGGCAAAGAAAATGAACAAAATGGAAGAATATAGACCGAGTGGGTTGAGTGATGTAAACTCTGTAAACATAGCTTGAAGTCAGGTTCTTGGGCCTCAGTTTTTTTTCATCTGTAAAATGAGGGATTTGGACATGATGGCATTTGGAGGTCACTTCCAGCTCTAATCCTATGATCCTGAGATCCTGAATCCATTTGAGTAGCAGGGGAAAACTTGGGATATCACATCTGAATCCATTTGGATAGGAGAAGAGAACTTGGGACATCACTCCTTAAATTGGGAGTGAGGGAGGCCCAGGCACTAACCTGCAAACAGTGATCCATATAGAGACCCAAGGACACTTCATGGCCAGTGCTATCAGATTGAGGAACATGGCAGAGCCAGGGGAGGACCTTACCTGGGTTTCTGCTACTGGAGAGAGGAAATGTGTAGGTTAGAAACTGACTTAAATATGGCCAGTTGGGGGCAGCTAGGTGGCGCAGTGGTTAGAGCACCAGCCCTGAAGTCAGGAGGACCTGAGTTCAAATCTGGTCTCAGACACTTCCTAGCTGTGTGACCCTGAGCAAGTCACTTAACCCCAATTGCCTCAGCAAAAAGCAAAAAAACAAAAAAAAACAAACAAAAAAAATATGGCCAGTTGGCAAAAGCTGATAAGGAACTTCCCCCCAGGTGCAGATCTGGGCCCTCAGATAGTCAGCCATCTGGAGGAGAGGGGCCAATTTGAGGAGCATAGAGAGATCACATACTCCTTGGAGCTCCCCAGATCTGACATTTTCCTATAGGTTGTCTCTCTGGAATTACTCAGCACACTTCTATATACAGTGCAAAGTTAAAAGTAGTCACCTTCATTACATATCTTTCAATATTCTTATCTCCTTACACTCCCCCTATACTCTTCAGTCCAATGACACTTTGCTTTGCTGTTCCTTGAACAGGACAATCTATCTTCTGACCCTGGACATTTCCACTGGCTGTCCCCCACACTTGGTGTGCTCCCCCTCCTCGCCTCTACCTGCTGGCTTCCTTCAATTCCCTAAGACCCCATCTTCCATAAGAAGGCTTTCCTGCTCCCTCAATCCAGTGCCTTTCCTCTATTGAGTATTTTAGTTTATGCTCTGTATATCTCATTTGCAAATAGTCATTTACTTCTTTTCTACTTCATTGAAGAGCTCTTTGACAGCTGGGAATGTCTTTTCCTTTCTTGGTATCTCCAACTCTTAGCAGAGTGCCTGGCACAAAGCAGGCAATTAATAAGTGTTTATGGTTTGACTGACATATTTCTGCCTAAGTAAAACAATTGCTTGATCATATACTTGAGACCTCTGTGCTTTACTTCCTTAGAATAAAGTTGGAGTGTCTCCCAAGATATACTTTCTAGTATGAAATAGTGACTTCCTGAATGAGATTGTTAGTGATATGGATACCAGCCTTATCAGCCAAAAATTGCTGGATGTGGCCATCCAGGGAATTGATCTAAACCCAGAAGTGAGCTAAAGTCAGCTCAAATCAAATTAATTGCTAAGTTTTCAGTAGGAACAATTATAATGCAGAAATAAGTAAATGCTACAAATTGGGCTTTGAATTTATTGGTTTGTTAATTTTCTAGACTTAAGAAAGTGATTGAAAAAATGGTGATGTATTTAAAAGTTGAAAGTGTACATACATTCTGTTTTTTTTTTTCTTTTTTTTTTAATTTTATTTGCATAATATATGTGTGGGTAATTCTTCAGCAATAACCCTTACATAGCTTTCCGTTACAAATTTTTCCCCCCAACTCCCCACCCCTCCCCTAGATGGCAGGATATCCACTACATGTTAATTATGTTAAAATATTGGCAAATCGAATATATGTATACATATTTCCAAACTTATCATTGGTGTGCAAGAAAAATCTTATCTACACAAACGATATATCAGATAAAGGAAACACAATGTAAGCAAACATCAATCAAGGAGTATGAGAATGTTAATACATTCTGTTTTTTAAACACTTATTAGTGCATTGTGATCTAAGCCTGTCCCAGGGAGCATCCTTGGATAAGGGACCCCTGTATCCATCACCCATGTTATGAAGCAAAGACCAGGGCTTTTGGAGAGGCATCCAGCTGGAGGGAAGGTTCTTTTCTGAGAAGCATATAGGGGTTTGGAGTTTCTTAGATCAAGCTTCCACTCTTTGGGATTATAAACCTTTGCAGAAAAATTAATACCATGGAGAGCTCTGAGAATTGCGTATCTTTGCTTAAGTGAATCAGAAGTCTTCATTGTTTAGACTAGATAGGGAGTCTTTGAATGAGACAGGAATTGTGGGATGATAATTATAAAGTGCTTAGCACTAGGCCTGGCATATAGTAAGTACTATATTTATGTAAGCTATAGTTATAGCTACTATTAATATCACTTCTGATAGCTTTCTATTTTATCTAATTAGTTTTTTCTAATTAGGTGCCAGGCTCAGCCTTTTTCCACGCTGTTGAAGGAACACAGGTGCTGTTAAATGTAAATTTAACCAATTCAAAAATTGGATCATCTTTAAAAATCAGTATTTTTAATTTTCTTTTCCTCTAATTTTTAGTGCCTTAGGATAAAACTCTGATTCCCTCCTCAGGTTCAGTTTTGGTGAAATGCATGTATTCTGTCCATCAAGTGCCATTGTAAAGCAAAGGTATTGAAATAATTTCTGGTCAGAAAAAGTTCTTGTTATAGTGGAGAAGTAACCTAGGTGCACTCTCACCTTTATCCTATGCAAGTTGGTCTTTTTTTTGATCCCTAAGAAGTATTGCAATCATCCTTGAGATTTGATTGACTTGGGAGATCAAGGTTTGGAGATTCCTGGTCACTTGATTATAAAGCAGTTCAATGTGGGTCTATAATTGCTTGAGACTTCTGAACATAGACCTGCAGCATTTAATCAGCCAATAAACATTTATTCAGCATCTATTATATGTTAGGAAATACAAAGAAAGGCAAAAGTCCTTAATCTCTTTTTTAAATTTAAATTTAATATTTTTTATTAAAGCTTTTTATTTACAAAACATATGCATGGGTAATTTTTCAACATTGATCCTTGCAGAACTTTCTATTCCAAATTTTCCTTCCTTCCCTCCACCCCCTTCCCTATATAGCAAGTAGTCCAATACATGTTAAATATGTTAAAATATATATTAAATCCAATATATGTATACATAGTTATACAGTTACCTTGTTGCCCAAGAAAAATCGGATCAAGAAAAAAAAAACTGAGAAAGAAAACA
This sequence comes from Myrmecobius fasciatus, assembly GCA_023553655.1. Lineage (NCBI taxonomy): Eukaryota > Metazoa > Chordata > Mammalia > Dasyuromorphia > Myrmecobiidae > Myrmecobius > Myrmecobius fasciatus. Next base: position 238,521 of record JAJPUD010000001.1, read on the forward strand.
AAATGCAAGCAAACAAAAGAAAGAGTGAAAATGTTATGTTGTCATCCACACTCAGTTCCCACAGTCCTCTCTCTGGATGTGGATGGCTCTCTTCATCACTGAACAATTGAAAGTGATTTGAATCATCTTATTGTTGAAGAGAGCCACGTCCATCAGAATTGATCATCATATAGTCTTGTTGCCATGTATGATGATCTTCTGGTTCTGCTGATTTCACTCAGCATCAGTTCATGCAAGTCTCTCCAGGCTTCTCTGAAATTATCCTGCTGGCGGTTTCTTACAGAACAATAATATTCCATAATATTCATATACCATAATTTATTCAGCCATTCTCCAATTGATGGGCATCCATTAAGTTTCCAGTTTCTTGCCACTACAAAAAGGGCTGCCACAAATATTTTTGCACATGTGGGTCCCTTTCCCTCCTTTAAGATCTCTTTGGGATATAAGCCCAGTAGAAACACTCGGTGTCAAAAGGTATGCACAGTTTGATAAAAAAAAAGTCCTTAATCTCAAGGAGTTTGCAGTTTAATGGAGAAGACAACATGCAAACATCTATGTACAATCTATATAAAATATATCGAAGGTTATTAAAGAGGGAAGATTAAAGAAATAAAAGAATAGCTCCTTTTTAATTAAAATTTTTATTCTATTTTTAAATCTTTACCAATTACATGTAAAATAGTTTTCAGCCTTTACTTTTATAAGATTTTGAGTTTCATTTTTTTCTCCTTCCCTCCCTCCCTTGCTCAAGACAGTAAGCATTTTTGATAAATGTTAAATATATACAATCATATTAAACATATTTACATATTAATTATGCAGTGAAAGAAGACTCAGAATAAAATGGAAAAGCCATGAGGAGGAAAAAAGCAATAAAATAGTGAGAACAGTATTATTCAATCTACATTCTCTGGATGTGGATAGCATTTTCCCTCATGATGCTTTTTGAATTGTTTTCTATCATATTGCTGAGAAGAGCAAAGTTTATCAAAGTTAATCAATGCACAATGTTGTTCTTACTGTATAAAATGTCTCTGGTTCTGCTTACTTCACTCAGCATTAGTTGATATAAATCTTTCCAGGTTTTTTCTGAAATCTGCCTGATCATAATTTCTTATAGAATAATAGTATTCCATTACATTCACATACCACAGTTGGTCCAACTACTCTTCAATTGATGGGCATCTTCTCAATTTCCAGTTCTCTGCCACCACAAAAAGAGTTGCAATAAATATTTTTGTACATATGGGGCCTTTTCAATTTTATATAATCTCTTTGGGATTCAGACCATGAGATCAAAGGGCATTCGCAGTTTTATAGCCTTTTGGGCATAATTCCAAACTGCTCTCCAGAATGGTTTGATCAGTTTACAACTCCATTAACAATGTATTAGTGTACTAATTTTTCTACACTTTCTTCAACATTTATCATTTTCTGTTTCTGTCATATTAGCCAATCTAATAGGTGTGAGGTGGTACCCCAGAGTTGTTTTAGTTTGCATTTCTCTAATCAATAGTGATTTAAAGTAATTAAGAAAGAGCTTCTTGCATAAGGTAAGTTTTGAATTGAGCATGAATAAAACTGAGAAGTTATGTTTTTCTTTATCATTTCTTCTTCTTGGATGAATATTCCTTCTCTGCTTTGATGAACCTTCTGTTCCCATTGCTAAGCTGGCCTCCTTTTGTTGATTGCTAGGCAATGTTTATTTTGCTCCATTTTCACACCTAACCTTCCAGGTCTAGTCTATTACAAGTGGAAAATAGTTCTGGAAGCGACAACCTAGACTGGATTTATGGATCACCACTTTGATTTTTCATCTGTTATGAGGATCAAGTAAGATAATGAATATAATATGAAAGGCATTTGTAAGTTATAAAATGCTATTCAAATTATTTTTAAGAAAGGAATCATTTAATAATTAGAAGGGAGTGGATTTTTCTCTATGTTTTCAGTATCTCTTTATTTGGGGGTATGGTGTCAAACTCTCCCTCCCACTTGGGCCAGGCAGAATAATTTTTTAAAAATTCAATACATATTCATAAAGTACTTATATACACAAATCATATTCCTCTTTTATAAAATATTTCTTCTATACCTGAAGACAGATTACATCACCCCTACATTTTGTCTTCTTTAGGCTAAGCATCTGCAGCTCCTTCAGTTTTTGGCCATATTAATTGTTCCCCAATTCTGTAGCCATCTCAGTCATTCTTTTTTATCTAAGCTAGTTTTTCCATATCCTTTCTAAAAAGTGATATACAGAAGACAGTATCTAGATGTAATTTAACCATAGGAACATCCTGCCTCTTCTTAGCAACTCCCATTTGGAATGTAGAGCTCTCCCTGCAAATAGAGTTGTGAGGAAAAGATTGGTGGGGCTCCCAGAAATAAAAATTGCTGGAAAACAAGGTATTTTAACCATTAATGCTGTTTTCCAGACATGGCTAGATTCAGAGAAGGTATAAAGGGATTCCAGTGCTTGGGTCAGCTTAGTTTGGACATTTTATGGGAAAGCTGAGGTCTTATCAGGTGCCATAAATTCGATGAAACTCTGGCTTGGGAAATGACTCGTTATCTGAAATAGTCAGCCCAAAGGTTGCAGTAATTTACAAGATTAGCAACCCCCTAGCTCTGGTTTACACAAAAACAAGTTTTCTGGTTGTTGCTAATAAAAATTACAAGAATCTCATCTATTTATTTGAAATGGGTAGAATGATGTGTCTTTACAACCAACTTCTTCCAACATCCTTCACTCACCTTTGGTCTTCAACTTTTCAACTATTTTATACTGTAACTTTCTTGGAAATTTCTCCTGTACAAGGAAGGCAGTATTGAACTGCATGGACAGATTTGGAGAGAGCAGCTGATGACTACTGGGCTGGACGTTTCTTGTTCTAGAACAACAGTCATTCTTTATGTGACCTTTGGTATTTCACTTTCTTTCTGGAATCTTCAAGTCATTCATTTATAAAATAAGGATTAGTCTAAATTAGCTAGTAATGAACTCATTTAAAATATGTTGATTAAAATAATATAAATATTTTCATAAAAGAAAATATCTAAAATATTTTGATAATTTTGAATTTTATATTTTAATATAATTGTTTTTCTTTGTAATCCTCTATATTTTATTTTATGCATTTAAAACCATTAATCTAAGAAGGGATCCATAGATTTCACCAGACTGTCACAGTAGTCCAGGGAACAAACTAGATTAAATGGTCATTTCTAAAGTTTTTTCTTTCTCTTGATGACTTTTTTGATGATTCTATCAGGTAAAATCTTATTCTAAGACATAAAACCAAAGGAGAGTGTCATGATGAGGGTTCAAAAATCTCATAGATATGTTTGGTCCCTCACCCAGTGGAACTCACAATTCACCTCCATGTCTTTTCATTCTTGTGGAAATCTTATCAATGTCCTTCTATAAATCCATACAATTAATGAGCAACAGAGCTGAGATTTGATTGTAAGTTTCTTGACACCAAAATTCATTCCTGTCTATTGCTTATTGGCTACTCCATGAAGCCTTCTTTTACTGTTAAGCAGAACATAATTTTTCCTAGATGACTATCCTAACTCTCTCTTTTATCCCATTCTATTCTATCTTATATCCAGGGCAAAGCCTCTTTAACTCTGGGTGGTGACCAAGGGATGGCTTAACTGACTGTGGGGGTCACAAAATTGCAATTTATTATCAGTAAATGTTTGATTTGCATACTCATTTTATATACCCAGAGTCATATAAAAATTTCTCAGGTGAAAAGGAATTAAGACAAACCCCTAATCCAGGGGAGTACTCTTAATGACTGGAGAAGAGTATTAAATTTTCATTGTGAGCATTTAGAATTGGAAAATCAGAAATTACCGTAAGTTAGAACTTAGTTCATTGCTTTTTGATTGTTTATATTTTGTAGTGTCATGAAGAAAATGTTATATGATGGAAAGACGGTTATTAAACATTTCCCATCACATAACTGCTTATATAATACTTAAATATAAGTAGGATATAAATCTTCCCTTTTCTCCTTCCCCCCCCCCATTAGAATTTGAATGTTGAAGCAGTTACAAGAGAAGGAACTGAGTTCAAAAACCCAGCATCTCCTCCACCAGGCAAAAGTACAAAAGTACTTTCTCTCAGTGATTTAGCTCAAAAAACAGATTTATTTAGGAAGGATGTTGCAGCAAGGACCTCTTTGAGTGCAGGTAAGGAACTCTGGCAATTATGAAACAAAAGGGATTCCCTAATGTAATACTTTCTCATTCCTCTTTAGCAATGACCACACTTCTACCCTGAATTGTAAAGTCCTTTGTAGGCTCTATAGGTTGACCTGAACAGTCCCTTTACTGTTGCAGGGAGGTGCCCATTGCTTGCTTCCTCACCAGAAAGGACACTGTAGTGGAAAGAGCTATTATTGACTTGGGGTCAGAGGGCCTACATTTGAATTCTAGCTCTTCTTTTTAATTATTATTTATGTGATATTGGACAAGTCACTTTATCCCTATGAGCCTCAATTTTCTTTATCTGTGACATAACAGATGTAGTCCTCTATGCCCTCCCACCCCCAGATCTTCTGAACTAGTATACCTCCTTATAGAATGAGGGTGCAAATGCAAAAGTCTCCATGGAGATTTCCATGTCCATTCAGAGAAGGAATGATTTTATTCTTTGTATCCTCCATGCCTACTATGTAGAAGGTACTTATTAAGTGTTTATTGATTAATTGATTGGTGCCATGCCTTTGATGCCTCAGACTTCATTTCCTTCTTGGAACCCTACCCTGGGACTCTGGGGATTCTTATTGGTTATTGTTCAAAATAT
>JAJPUD010000001.1:243745-317606 GCA_023553655.1 Myrmecobius fasciatus
GACTTTAGAAAAAGGGCAGAGTTGTAAATGTCTCCCCAAATTACTGGTTATCAATAATAATTTTTCATAGTCAATTTGTTTTTGCTACGAGATAGCTAATATCTTCTTCCATTTTTTCAGTTCTTTGATTTTGTTTCACTACTTGTAATTTTCTGAAATCATTAGCTTCTACTCCATTCATTCTAATTTTCAAGGACTTTTTTTTTTTTCAACTTGGGTAAGGTTTTGTACCTCTTTTTTTCATACCATTAATCTTTTCCCCAAATCTTTCTTCTGTCATTCTAATTTGCTTTTAAAATCATTTTTAGTTCCCTGCTACTCTTTTAGGAATTCTAGTTGGATTTATGCCCAAACTATACTTTTCTTTGAGCCTTTGCTTATAAATGTTTTGTAGTCATTTTCTCCTTCTGCTTTTATGTCTTGAGCATCACCATCACCATTATAGTTCTTTATGGTGAGAATTTTTTTTTCATTCTTCTAATCTGTTTTTTGACTTTGGGCTTTATGTTGGGTCAGACTTTATATGCTATAGGACATCAGCTGACCTTTTGTTCTATTTGTCTTTTTGCTGCTTTCTTGGAAGATATGAATTATTAAGTTATCTAGAATCCTAGGGGCAGCTCAAACTGAGAGCTTACAAGTTTTCAGTGTTCCCAAAGTGATATGCTCTGGGGCAGTCTGACTATTTTCCTCCTGGTCTAACCTCTTCAAATTTTGTTCCATTTTAACTATGCTCAAAAAGCTATCAAACTTTGACCCAGCAGTGTTTCTATTGGGCTTATATCCCAACGAGATTTTAAAGGAGGGAAAGGGCCCCACATGTGCAAGAATGTTTGTGGCAGCCCTTTTTGTAGTGGCTAGAAACTGGAAACTGAATGGATGCCCATCAGTTGGACAATGGCTGAATAAATTATGGTATATGAATGTTATGGAATATTATTGTTCTGTAAGAAATGACCAGAAGGATGATTTCAGAGAGGCCTGGAGAGACCTACATGAATTGATGCTGAGTGAAATGAGCAGAACCAGGAGATCATTATACATGGCAACAACAATACTGTATGATGATCAGTTCTGATGGACATGGCTCTCTTCAACAATGAAATGTTTCAAACCAGTTCCAATTGTTCAGTGAAGAAAGCCATATACACCCAGAGGGAGGGATATGAGATATGGACTACAACATGTCATTTTAATGCTCTCTATTGATGTTTGCTTGCATTGTGTTTCCTTCTTCAGTTATTTTTTTGTTCATGTAGATATGATTGTTCTTGCACAGCAAGATAAGTATGGAAATATGTATACATCTATTCGACTTATCAAGTATTTTAATATAATTAACATGTAGTGGACTTCCTGCCATCTAGGGGATGGGGAGGAATTGGGGGGGGAAATTTGTAATGGAAAGCTTTGTAAGGATCAGTGTTGAAGAACTACCCATACATATGTTATGCAAATAAAAAGCTTTAATAAAAAAAAATTGTTCCATTTCGGAAACATGGCTACTATTGTTTTTGAACATGCTTTTCTCTCAACAGGATCCATGACCATTTTCCACTTTAGAACTTTATCCCTAGGCACCAGTGTCCTAGGTCTGTCCTGGTTCTGTGGCCTAGAACTAGATAGCGAATGATAGAGCGATCATTTGGCATTTGTTCTTACATCTTACACAAGATTAGGCTCTCCCTGTATGAGTGAGACTTCTTGCCCTGGTGCACAGCCTCTTCCTACACTGGAATGCTCCTGAATGTGCCCGTATTATCTATACATTTCTCTGTCTGTCTCTCTGTTCCCCCTTGGCTTGAAAAATGATTCACTTTGATTTTTTTTCTTGACTACCTAATTGGGATTTGGTCTGTTATTCTCATAATACTAAAGAAAAAACTGAGATTCAGAGATATGAAGGAGTTTGCCTAAGCTCATTTACTCAAGAAAAAGGAGATTGAGGAAGGAGGGATGCTAACTATAGTAATAAACAACTGTTTACATGGGTTACTTAACACTGATTCTCAAAGTGTGTTCAGAGATCTCTGGAGGTCCCTTTGATCCTTTTAGGTGATCTACAAGGTCAAAACTTTTTTTTTCAAAACTTTTTATTTTAATATTGGAACAGTTTAACCTTTAATGTGGTACATATTAGATGTAACATTTTTGAGAAAAAAACAAAAATTATTATTATTATTATTTTTGCAGGGAGTGAGAAGTGGGGAAGGATCATCAATTATTTTTCAATGTATAAAGGGATCCTAACACCAAAAAGTTTGAGAACTGTTGATTTAAAGGAAAGTCTTCCCTTGTTCCAAAATACCTCCCAACCTGTGCCTGAAATTACACCATCAATGATTTATTTCTTTGGGTCTTGAAGACTTTTCATACTTCAAGGACCTCCTTTATTCAGTGTACACACTCTCAGAGAGGGAAACTCCTGAAGTTTTTCAATTACAAACTCCTTGAGAATAGGTATTGTTTCATTCTTTGTATTATTTCTATTAGTTATTTGAGTTTGTATCTTCAGTGCCTAGCACAGTGCATGGCACATAATAGGTGCACATAAATAATTACTGATTGATGGATTAGTAGCAAACACAATTTATCCCTCTCCCTCCAGGTTCAGAGTGAAAACTAATTTTAGGATCTGTTTCCAAATTTTGCTTGGAGTAGTTCTTGGCCAATTTGTTAGAAGAAAAGGAAGAGGACATGGAGTTAATAAGAGTTCTGAGCCTTTGGTAAAAGTCTCTTTTCTGAACACCCTCCCTCAGTTCCTCTTTCCAAGTCAACCACAAAATGTGTGATATTTAATTTTTGTCTTCTGTGCCTAAATGAAGGCATATCCTATAGGGATCACAGGCTGCAGATAAGGATGAAATCTTAACTCCTATTCTGGAAGCTCTTCTGGGGAATAGACTCAGAAAGGCCCTGGAATGATGTATGGGAAGAGACCTAGGAAGTGAATGACCATTGTGGCTATGGGAAAATGCCCTGGGCATTCAGCTTGAAACTTTAAGCCTGTAGTAAAAGAGCCTTTGGGAGGCTGAGTAAGAGGTACATAGTAGATGTAACCCATAGAAACAAAAAAGCTTTTATTATTTTATTATTATTAATATTTTTTTTTGCAGGGAGTAAGAAGTGAGGAAGGATCATCAATTGTTTTTCAATGTATAAAGGGATCCTTACACCAAAAAGTTTGAGAACTGGTGATTTAAAGGAAAGTCTGGCAAATTTTCCTGGACCTGGAGTGTGTGGTGAAGGGAGGATATATTTGATTGGAGAGAAAGTACCATCTTCTGGCTCTCAGAATGGCTTCTTATCCTGTCTCTTGTGGTAGTTTTTCTCATGCTAAATTTCTTCATGTAACTAGGATACCCAATAAGTAGGGTGGGGAAGAGCCAGTTTGGTCTAGTAAAAATCAGAAATGTCAAACATACTTCCTGTTGTCTACATACAAACTGACTATGCTCCCTAGTGCTGCCAGATCCAGATTTAAATGCAATTGGGAATTATTTAATGAAATAATTAATTATAAATTAAATATGGATAATATTAAGTTGTGGTTTTCTAAATCAATGTGAGACTTGCAGGTATCCTTATGTACCTGTTAGTGTCCTTTGGACAAAAAGGGCTCTTTCTATTGTTGTTTCATTGTTTTCCCCTTGTGTTGACTCTTTATGATCCTGTTTGGCATGATCCTGTTCATGGCATATATACTGTTTGTCATTTCTTCCTCTATCTCATTTTACACAGGGTTGAAGTGACTCACCCAGAGTCACACAGATAATAAGTGTCTGAGGCTATATTTGAACTCAGGTTTTCCTGATTTCAGGTATAATAGTCCTATAGCTTCTGTGCCACCCAATATATTCCTTATTATATTCAAAGTCTCTTTTGGAGTTCCCTTCTTCTTGGGCCAGTGATTTTTAGATTTATCTAAAGCTTTAGAAAAATCTATTAAATTTGACCCAGCATCTCTGTCTGTGGACATATTTTTGAATTTTGCTTCTGTAATTGAACAAATTGATTGTTTCTCTCTGTTTTTTGTATCATCAATATCAGATAAAACATGTTTTCTATGTGTTTCATGCAAATCATAAGATTATAAATTCTAAGGCTGGAGTTACCTTAGAAATTACTTAATATATTGGTCAATCTCTTCAGCTACGTGGAACCCTTTGTAATATTCAAAAATATCATGAATGAAAAATGCTCTCCATCTTCAGAGAGGGAAGTGATAAACCCCAAGTGTAGATGAAAGCATTATTTTACACACAGCTAATATGGAAACATCATGTATGGCTTCACATATATAATTGATGGCATTTTGTGCAATCCTTTTTTGGGGGGTAGGCAATTGAGGTGAAGTGATTTGCTGAGGGTCACACAGTTAATAAATGTGAAGTGTTTTAAGGCAGATTTTGAATTCAGGTCTTCCTGACTTCAGGGCCAATGCTCTATCCACTGGGCCATCTAGCTGTCCCATTAAAACCATTTTATTTGCCTTTTCAATAGGTGAGGAAGGGACAGGAGAAAGGAAAAAAATTGAACTCAAAATTAAAAAAAAAGAATGTTAAAAATAAAAATATATTATTGGTCCAATACATGATAGTATTTGCACTCTTAGCAGCATCCAAATACTTTGATGGTTTCCTGATTTCATTGATAATTTGTTGATAATATATAATACCAATTTAAGGTTTTCAAAGCAGTTTGCATATATTTTCTTATTTAATTTCTAAACCTTTTTGAAGTGGGTACTATTATTTTAAGTATGGAAATTGAGGCTTAGAAAGATTAAATGACTTGCTCATATAGTATCCAAATTAGGATCTGTTTTTCTTCCTACCAGTTCAGCTTTCCGTTTAATTATGTGAGTTCCATTTGACTATGTGACTTTTAGTCAATAGTCAGTCAACAAGGATTTATTAAATTCCTACTATGTGCCAAGCACTGTTCAAAGCATCTAAATGTTCTACCATCTGTTCAATGGTTCATCATTCACAAGACTATTATGGGATATATCAGCTCTGTTGAATTCCTCTGAGTGACCAGCATAATAACTCAACAAAAAGGGAAGTAGGCATTTGTTTTGATTTATTCTTATTGAATACATCCTGATTCTTAGTGATCATATTTTCAAGAGTTCACAAACTATGCATTTAATTAATCATTTTAGACTTGAATAAATCTTTTGAGCTCCTTTCTCACATTATGGACAAAAGTATTAAGCGCATCCCTGCATTTTCTATCATTACTCTGACCATAGGGAGGTCTTTGGGAGCTATACTCATGTACTCAATTAAATTAACTAGGGATTGTTGCTATTGCTTCACTTTTTCTGGCTTGAATCCTCCCTTAATGGTATTAATTGCACTCTTTTATAGCTTAATGATCTTCTCTTTGATAGAGGAGCAAGAAAAGGATGAATAGAATAGTTCTGCTTTCTGTCATCTGCTAACATGACACCATCTGTTCCAGTGGATCTATCCCTTAATTCTTCTTGCCATTGCTTAAAATGTCTTTTTTTTTAAAACAGACTGAAGCATTTTCACAAACCACAGCTTGTTCTAGCCATTAACTTTTCTGATAATTTCAGAGAGGAAGTAGAGTATAGCAGAGATAGCATCAGACTGTAAATCAAGAGACTGGATTCAAGTTCTGATTTTGTTGATCTTTAGCTAATTACATTATTCCTTTGGGTCTCAGTTTTCCCATCTGTAAAATGGAAATAATAATTTCAGTAGTAGGAATAATTATCATGATTATACACAATATAGCAGTGGCTTGTGATTTCAGTAACAGGAGACTTCTAGGCAGGGTAAGTTATCCTACCAAGACATATCTTGTTTACAATTTTGTAGATTCGTCTTAGAGAAATATCTGAGACAAAGATTTTAAGTGACTTGTGAAGTATCTCACATCTCATAAAAGTCAGAGGTGAGATTTGTGGGGTTTTTTGAGTGGCATTGGGGGTTAATTGACTTACACAGGGTCACACAGCTAGGATTTGTTTGTTTGGGACAGATTTGAACTCAAGCCCTCCTAACTCCAGGGCTGGTGCTCTATCCACTATTCCATCTGGCTGCACTCTAGAGGTGGGATTTGAACCCTAGCTTTCATGGCTCTGTCTATAATGTAATATTATAATTATTATATTTATATTATATTTATTATTATATATTTACTATATAATATATAATTATTATATTTATATATGTAATATTATAGTTATAATAACATAATTCCTCCAGTACCACAGAAGTCTAACGATGAAATGAAGTAATGTCTGAAAGCACTTTATTAACAAATGTTCAACTTCCTCAAACACAGGTCTGACCATATTGCTTTTGTTCAGTCATTTTTCAGTTGCATTTGACTCTTCGTGACCCTACTTGGAGTTTTCTTGGTAAAGATACTGGAGTGGTTGGCTGTTTCCTTCTCCAATCTTTTTTTGTTCAATATTCCTTTCCATGTATTTGATGGTCCAGCCACTGCACTACTATATGACATCTTTAGAATATGTTCTTTCCTCATCTTTACCTTTTGGAATCCCATAGACACCTAATGAATTCTTGTTGATTATTATACAAATATAAGGTGGTTTTAGTTGTAGTATTATAAACCTGTGTTCCTTTTATTCTTTTTTTTCCTCCAAAATAAAGTGCCATCTTCTACATGAAGTCTTTTCTGACTTCAAGTTAAAATCCTGACTCACACACTTACTAGCTATATATTTCTGGTCAAATCAGTTAACTTTCTCAGCCTTAATTTCCTAATCTGTAAAATGAGGATAATAATGATTGTTAATGATAATGATAAGAATAAACACAAAACAATAAAAAATGAAAGTTGCAGAATTACAAAGAATTAACACATCCTTAAAAAAGAGAGAATATCTTCTCTCATTGTAGAATATTGCATATATTTTCAGACTTTTTCAGTGAGCTTATTGGTTTTGTTGGGGTTTTTCTCTTCCTCTTTTTTAAAATGTTATTTGCCACATGGGATGGTAATATAAAAACTAAAGATTTCAATAAAAATTTATTTTGGAAAAAAAAAGAATAGAAGGAAAACAGATTTGTAATAATACAAATAAAACTACCCTCTATTTGTATAATAATCAACAATTATTTATTGAGTGTCTGTTATATGCTGGACTGGACATTTTTGAAGATACAAAGACAAAGTGGAACTACTGCTACCCTCAAGAAACTTACATTTTAATGTGAAAGATACCTCATATATATCTAAGTCTATATATAATGTATTTTTGATTCAATCCTTTCAGTCATGTTCAATACTTCATGACCCCATTTGGGGTTTTCTTGGCAAAGATAATGAAATGATTTGCCCTTTCTTTCTCTAATTCACTTTAGAGTTGAGGAAACTGAGGCAAACAGAATTTAAGGTGACAACTAGAAAGCTAGGAAGTACCTGAGGCTGAATTTGAATTGTTTTGTGATTATTCTTTTCATTTATATGATTGTGTATTTTTCTTAGCTTTGTTTACTCCATTCTGTATCACGTCTTTTCTGTATTAATGATATTTCTTTTTTAAAGTAGCACAGTAATGTACATTGCATTCATGTATCACAATTTCTTTAGCTATTCCCCAATTGATGAGCATCTGCTTTGTTTCTAATTGTTACCATAAAAAGTTGGTGTATTTACCCTCTTACTGATAATTTCTTTGGGAGGTATTAAACTAGCTAAAAAATGATATTTCTGGGTCAAAGGATATGGACATTTTATTCTCTCTTTTTTTGTTATATTTCATTGATACCCTTTAAAATTTTGTACTCATTAGAGTGTTCTTTTTATAGTCATATTAGTGTCTTTAGATATCTTCTCCTTTACTACTTCATCAATATCAATTTAGATTATATTGACAGAATTTAATTATTTAGAGGTCTCCCATCCTTTGCAAGTTGAATGTTTCAGGCTATGGAAATATACTTTAATCTCCTTATTGAAATGCAATATAATAATAATATCTGAAGCATCTACTTTACAAGGTTGTTATGAGGATTGAATGAGAGAATGTATTTTTAAAAACTTAAAATATTATTTAAATTACCTATTTTCTTTTAATTTTCTGAAATGTTTTCTTACAATGTATTTAGCCATGTAAGTGGTCCCATCCTTTGAGAGTATAAATTTTAAGATAAAAACAATCATTCTGTGACATTATTCTTGTCACTTTTACTTTAACTAATTCTTTCTTGCTAGTCAAAATTATATCCATACTTTAATTTTAATTATTTGTCTCAATATTTGTCCCATTTTTCCTGGATGTTTCTTTACAACAGGACTTGCTGGAAAGAGCCCATGATTATGCATGAGACCAGGATTTTAAAATCCTGGAATATCAGAGTTGGGAGGGACCTTAGAGATAATTTAGTCCAATATCCTCATTTCTAGGATATTGGTAGTACAGCTAGGGGGTGCCATAGTGCATAAAGTCTTGCATAGGATGTCAAGAAAACTCGTCTTCATGAGTTCAAATCTGGCCTCAGACACTTACTAGTCTTGTGACTCTGGGCAAGTCACTTAACCCACTTTGCCTCAGTTTCCTCATTTGTAAAATGAGATGGAGAGGGAAATGATAAGCTACTACAGTATCTTTGACAAGAAAACTCCAAATGGGATTATGAAGAATTGGATACAACTGAAGAACAACCGAATTGCAGTGCTGGGCTTAGGGGCAAAAAGTCCATTTTCAAATATTACTCCAGACACCTATTAGCTGAGTGGCCTTGGGCAAATCCCTTTACTTTTCTTAGTCTCTTTTATAAATAGGGAAATAATGAAGAGCCTCTGACTCCCAGGGTTATTGTGAGGAGCAAGTGAGATGATAACCATTAAACATTTCATCAACTTTAAACATAACATAAAACTTAATGATTATAGACTAGGAAACTAGTTCCAGAGACGTGGATAAGATCACAAAGGCAATCAAGGTCATAGCAAAGATCTGAACCCATCTTGGTGATGAGTTCAATGTATGCTTAACCTAAAATAAATCATGTCCCCTCTTTGTAGCTTTGTTTCACCAATTTTAAAATGAGGTAGAGTTGTATTTAAAATCATTAAAAATCAAAGTTAATAACTTCCTTAAAAATACTCTCTAAGCTGAACACAACATGACCCATCAATAAGAAGTTGCCATCTTCCATGATAAAAGTACAATCATTACTTTTGAATTTAAGTTAGCCTGCATAGTCTCTGAGGTCACTAATCAGTTCCAATATGCCATCTTACTCTGTTTTTAGGCAATTTTGACATTATCTTCTTCCCTGACTCTTTTTGTTTGTTTGTTTGTTTTTGTTTGTTTGTTTTTGAAGCAATTGGGGTTAAATGACTTGCCCAGAGTCACACAGCTAGGAAGTGTTAAGTGTCTGAGACCTGACTCCGGTCCTCCTGATTTCAGGGCTGGTGCTTCCCTGACTCTTGTCCCTTATTTGCAGTTCATTTACAGACATAGGTGTAAGGTCTATTAAGGAGAAGAGATACATTTTCATATGGTGACATAAGGAGTGTGATATGGAAAATACCACCAGTTTATATTATCTTGGGTAAATCATCTCCCTGTATGTAATCCAGTTTTGCCAGTGTTCTAGATTCTATCTGTACCCATCAAAAGCACCTTCTCAGTCTTGGTCAGAATAATGAAGTTTGTGGTTGAACCTACAGCGTCACCAGCACCTTTCAGACCATCGGTGATGGTTTGGGAAGAGCCTCTGTCCAAACAATGGGGAGTTCCAGGATGATGACAACTCCAGATCAGAAATCTACTGTAAAACCACCAAGGATGGATTTCTGTAGGACTGAGGAATTTTGGGTGGACCTCCAGTGAACAACAACTAACTCATTCTTTTCTCTTTTTTTTTACCAATGGGACATGACGCTCAGGTGACATAAATCAGTGTGTTGACTTTCTTTCAAACAGAAAGTTAGAGGGAAATGCATCTTCCCCTATTTGGGACTGGATGTCAAGAGCTGCCAAGACATTTGGGATTTTTTTTAAACCTTTAGAAGTTTGTCCTCTGAAGGTCATTGCACCGTAGCTCGTTAGAGCTGTGGAGTTCTTAGCATATAGAGATCTGAACATGTGGACTCTTAGAATCAGAAGGGACCATAGCACTGGGAGGGAGGGAGAGGGAAGAGAAAAACGAGCATTTATATAGCACCTACTATGTGCCAGGCACTGTACTAAGAGGTTTTTGGGGTTTTGGTTTTATTTTTGTTACAAATATTATCTCACTGATCCTCACAACAAATCTTTGAGACAGATGCTGTTTAGTATCTCCATTTTACAATTGAGGAAACAGAGGCAAATAGAAGTTAAATGCCCAGGGTCACAGAACTAGTAAGTGTCTGAAGCTGGATTTAAATGCAGCCTTCCTAATTCTAAATCTAGCACTCTAGCCACTGTTCAACATAGACTCTTAGGGCAATAAGGGATCTTAGCATTTATATTCTTAAAATAGAAGAGATATCAGCACATGCTATAGGGTGTTAGAGTTGGAAAGAACCCTTTATTTAGAATAAACCTAGACGAACTGGGGTCATGTAGTTTGTCAGTGATTGAGAAAAGAGTAGAATCCACATCACAGAATCATACAATTTTCAAATTTAACCCTAGGGATCATCTAATCCAACTAATAAATGAAAAAAGAATTCACACTATAACACATCAGACAGATGATGGGGAACTCAGTATCTCCTAAGGCAGCCTATTCCATTTTTGCATCATTCCAATTAATAGGGAATTTTTCCTCCCATCAATCTGAAATTTAACTTTACAATGTCTATCCATGGTTGCTAGTTCTTTCCTCAAGTCAGTCAGAGTAAGCCTGATCCTTCTTGACAATAATAGCCCTTCGGACTTGTGAAGAAAGTTTTTCTACCCCCTGAGTCTTCTCTTCATCAGGTTAAACATTCCCAGTTCCTTTGGCAGATTTGTATCTGTCAGGTAATTGAAGCCACCACTTTCTCTTTCTCTGTCCTGACAAACTCTTCTCTTCTCCAACTGTGCACTCTACTGCAAATCTTTTTCACCTTTTCCTCTTAGCAGAGATAACTGACTGATATCTCTCTCCTAAATACTTGCTATACAATCCTGAACAACTCTAGGGAGTTATTTCTTGATCATCTTCCTCTTTGTTTTGAGGTTAAAGATGGCATTTCCTCTTGATGGGTTTAATCTTGGCTGGTGATGTAGTAATGGCTGAAAAGAGATTTCCATGAAAAACCACGTTTTCCAATTGCTCAGAATTTTCCTAAAAACCCCCACCAAAACAACTTATTTTGATTTGTGTCCTTAGGTTCCATCAAAGGTGAGTTGTCATATGGGAAATTTGAGTTAAATTAATCAACAGATTATCTTGAGTTATGTGGAAATTTAAAAAATGCTTGTTTTTTCATTTGAGAATGATTATAATCTGAAACATCAGACTTAGATGGCAGCCATTTCCTTTCCTCCAGCTTCATGTCGTCATCCTCTTAAGAGATTCAGGTAGCCTATATGCTACTGTATAATTTACTCTCTGACCACTTCATCTCTCTGAGCCTCAGCTTTCTCATCTGAAAAATAAAGGGGTTGTGCTCTATGCATGCAGAGAGAGAACTATGGAAAGTTAGTGTGGATCAACACATGGTATTTTAATTTTATTTGCTTGTTTGTGTTTTTTTTTCTTTTGATCTGATATTTTTGTGCACCCTGATGAATATGGAAATATGGATAGAAGAATTGCATGTTTAGCTTATGTCTGATTGCTTGCTGTCTTGGATAAGGGGAGGGAAGAGGGAATTGGAAAAGAGGGAGAAAAATTTGGAACATAGGATTTTTCAGGGGTGAAAGTTAAAAACTTTTTTGCATGTATTTGGAAAAATAAAATAATATAAAATTTTTTAAAAGGGGGCTGATCTAAAAAGATCTCTTCTGATTTTAAAGCTATGATCTTATGATTTTGTAAAAACTGAATTTGAATAAATGATTGGAGTCAGTGAAGGAACTATTGAATAATAAATATATTTTACAGGGATGATTGCCTTAGTCCCAATTTATTTGGGAACTTTGAAGGTCATCTAAACTCAACTTGATAGGGCTAAGAGACCAAAAAGTGAAAAATGTATTATGAAAGTAAAACAATTAGTAAAGAAATAGGAAAGTACTTTCAATACGCTTACTCTGGAGATTAGGGCCTTAACTCTAAATCCAAAGTGGGGAAAGCCATGTCTTATAAGATCCAAGTGACATTAAACATGACTTTGTTGGCTGGACCAAAAGTTGTTCATATATCATCTGAATATCTTCTCATAGAGTACTATTGTTTTCCACTGTCTCAGTCAAAGAACGAAGTCCCCTTTAGAAACTAGTAGGTGGCACAATAGAGTGTTAGACCTGAGTTCAAATCTAGCCTCAGTCATTTACTAGCTGTGTGAATCTGGGCAAGGTACTTAACTTCAACTATAAAATGGGAATAATAATAGCACCTCCCTCTTTGGACTGCAGTGATGATAAAATGTAGTGCTTTAAAAAAAAACAAATTTTAGGTCAATAAACAAATGCTATCAATTATTATTATTATTGTCATTAATGATCATCTCCCATTGACATTCATGTTGGTTCTGACAACTAGCAAACAACCTTCTATTGTTTTCTTTTTTCACAAGATGGTGCCATACCTAACTTTTCTATATGCATATTTCTTTTATTCTTTGCAGAAGTTTCTGTTGCTGATGCTGCCACCCATTCTGCTAGCACAGTCTCACTGGACTGTGGGAATATGCATTAAATATACAACTTGAGCCTGGAACCTCATGAGATGGACATAAATGAGGGCCAAGACAAATTTTGTTACTTTCTACTTTAGAGTACAGTGTGGGGAAGGCTCCATAAATGGGCATTTTAGCAAATCCTGGAAAAATGAATTTAAGAAAGACCAAGCTTTTCCTTGGCATTTCTTCCTTTTTATTATGAACTTGGCAAACATGAAAAATATGAATATGTAGAAAGAAGAATAGACATAGAAGATTGTCTATGAAGCTGTGAGCCTCTATTATACACACTTTAAAAAATATAAAGTAAAATTAACATGGCAGTACAAACACAATCTTGTTTCTCATATTTCCTTTTGAATTCTTTCTGCCTTCTTCTGGATATTTTAAAAATATCCTTTTTTATTTTACTTTTTTTAATATATCCCCTCATCTCTTCCCCCCTCCTTTCCTCTCCTTTCTTTTCCCATAATTTTTTCTCCTCTTTTCTCCTTTCCTTTTCTCAACAATCCACAGATCTTTCAAAATATAAATTATTAACTGGCCATGTTTTCTCCATCTTTTACTTGTGAAATGAATTTTTGAATCTAAGTGTAAGATTTAGCCTATAAACCCTATTGAATTATACAGTAGTAGTTATGATCTAGTGTTCAAGCCTTTTAAGATCTCTGCTCTGGAAATAGATAACTTTATCATTTAATATCCCCTCTATCCTTTCCTATTCCTTAGTGCACTGGAGATATCATCCTCAGAAAATAGACCAGGTATTTGGAAAAATGGCATCCTTGCTGGGACCACTGTAGCTCTCCAAGGTAGAGAGTTGGAAAGACTAACCCTGAGGCTTTTCTATTGGTGACCGTGGACCAACATTTCTTTCTTTCTTTTTTTAAAAAAAAAATTTATTAAAGCTTTTTATTCACAAAACATATACATGGGTAATTTTTCAATATTGACCCTTGCAAAACCTTCTGTTCCAAATTTTCCCCTCCTTCCTCCCAACCCCTCTCCTAGATGGCAGATAGTCCAATACATGTTAAATATGTTAAAACATATGTTAAATCCAATACTTTATACATATTTATACAGTTATCTTGCTGCACAAGAAAAATCGGATCAAGAAGGAAGAAAAAAAACCTGAGAAAGAAAACAAAATGCAAACAAACAACAAGAGAGAATGAGAATGCTATGTTGTGGTCTACACTCAGATCCCACAGTCCTCTCTCTGGGTGTAGATGGCTTTCTTCATCACAAGATCATTGGAACTGGTTTGAATCATCTCATTGTTGAAGAGAACCACGCCCATCAAAATTAATCATCTTATAGTTTTGTTGTTGTCCTGTATAATTATCTCCCGGTTCTGTTCAGTTTACTTAGCATCAGTTCATGTAAGTCTCTCTGAAATCATCCTGCTGGTCATTTGTTTTTTCTTTGCTGAGGCAATTGGGGTTAAGTGACTTGCCCAGGGTCACATAGCCAGGAAGTGTTAAGTATCTGAGGTCAGATTTGAACTCAGGTCCTCCTGACTTCAAGGCTGACTGCTGATCGTTTCTTACAGAACAATAATATTCCATGACATTCATATACCATAACTTATTCAGCCATTCTCCAACTGATGGGCATCCATTCAGTTTTCAGTTTCTAGCCACTACAAAAAGGGCTGCCACAAACATTTTTGCACATGTGGGTCCTCTTCCTTCCTTTAAGATCTCTTTGGGATATAAGCCCAGTAGAAACAGGGCTGGATCAAAGGGTATGCACAGTTTTATAGCCTTTGGGCATAGTTCCAAATTGCTCTCCAGAATGGTTGGATTCATTCACAGTTCCACCAACAATGTATCAGTAGTAGACCAACATTTCAGGTGGTATGATGGATAGTGTTAGACTTGGAGTGAGAATCTTTCCTCAGATACCATGACAAGTGGTCATTTAGGTTTCACTTGAAGACTTCCTGTGATGGGGAATGTACTACCTTTCAAAGCAGTCCATTTTCAGGCTGTTATCATTGTCAGGAATATAATTTCTATCTTCTGGTCCTGTTCTTTAGGGCCAGGCAGAGCAGGTTACATATCTCTTCAGGGTAGGTGGATGCCCTAAGACTTTTGAGGGATGATCTTTTTCCTCTGCCATCAGATGGAGGCACAAATGCATTGTTTGATTGTAAGTGAGTGTCCTAGGTCATTCCCCAAATTTATCTTCATGTTTGACAATCCCACCATTTCTTCTTCTCTGAAATGTGTCTTACCTTCTATTACTTTCTCTCTGTATGTTATCATCAAAGAAAGTGATAGGATGTAGAGGTGAAAGGGAGGACTCTAGTCCAACCTCAACATTTTAGAGATAAGATGGCTGGGGCTCAGAGAAATGAGACAACTTGTCCATGATCATGGCAAGCAGTAGAATCCAGGTTTTCCTTCAGGTCATCAGACTCCAAGATCACTGATTTTTCTTGTGGATTTTGGGGCATCAGAAATTCATGGGCTAATGAATGTCACTACTCTGATTTGTACCTTTCTGACAAAAAACAAACCTGAGTCTTAAGGGGATACTTCTTTAGAATCATGATCAACAAGTTAATAGTCAATTAGCATTTATTAAGGGCTTACTATTTACTAAACCCTAGGAATACAAAGAAAGACAAAAAATGTAGCTCCTGATCTCAAATTGTTCATAATTTAATGGAGGTGACAACAGGCAAACATATAAATAAGATATATATAAGGTGAGAAGTAATCACTATTTCCTGCATAAGGTGGGATCCAAATTGAGTGTTGAAGGATACCAGGAAAGCTAAGAGATAGGTGAGGAAGCAAAGGATTCCAGGCATAAAGAGTAGCCAGTGAAAAGCATGGTGTTTGGAGATGGAGTGCTGTATATGAAGAACGGCAAAAGGGCCAATATTGTTGGGCTTTAGTCTGTAAAGGGAAGAAAGAGTTGGAAGAACATTGGGAAAGTAGGAAGCAGCAGGGTGATAAGAGGTATTTAAAATTAAACAGAAGGCTTTGTATTTGATTGTGGAAGTCATTGAGTCCCCTTGGAGTTTGTTTAGTAAGGGTGATGTGGGTCATTTTATTTGCCAGGCTTAAGACTTGGAACACATGCTAAGATCTAAGGCAGTGTCCTAGCTCTCACCATCTCAGTCCCTTAGAGAGGGAGAATAGAAAGGAAGTTTTTCTCCACTTTTCTCCACTGCAGGAAATCCTGGAGTATGGGCAAAAGTCCTAAGGAACTCCTTGCTGGGAGTCAGGATACCTGGGCTGTAGTCAGAGTTGGCTGTGTGTGGAGATAGTTTCTGTTTTGAATTCTATCCAATCCAATAAATGTTGTTGAAGTGAATTGAAAACCTATTATATGCAAAGTATTATATAAAATCATGAACTTCCTACAGGAAGGAAGGAAACAAGAATTTATTAAGTGCCTATTATGTGCTAGGCAAAGTTCTAAGAACTTTACAAATATCTCATTTGATCTTCACAACAATTTGGAGTGAAAGATGTTCTTATTTCAGTTTTACAACTGAGGAAACTGAGGCAATCACTTAAGTAATGTTACTACTGTAAAGAAAGGAGAATCATACTTGATTCAAGAAAAAGAATTCTGGGTTTGGAGTCAGAGGGTCAGGGATTGAGTTCTGACATTGTGACTGATGGACTATATCTTTGAGTGGGTTACTTCCCCTTTGTTACGTTATTTGCAAAATTAAGAGGCTTCCACTAGATCATCTTTAAGGTCTCTTCCAGCTCAAAATCTATGATCCTGTGATTTTCAAGTTTTCTTCTAACTCTGACATTCTATGGGAGAGCCCTTTCTTTTAGTTATGTCATAGGAAAACCCAATTCTCCTTGGCTGATGCTTCTATTTTTCACCATTTTTCAAACCAGAAGTGGTGGCTTTACCACATACCTTTACTAAGCATGCTCAGTAGGTGTGGGTTTAGCCTCAGATGGAAGTTTCTTGGCCTTTAATCTTTCTGTTCTTTGACTATGACTCAGCCACTGGTTTCTGCCTCTTTCATCCTCATCCTTCACCCTAACCTTTTCTCCCTGACTCTTTAATCCCTATTTATATAGAGAAACTTCTTCTCCTCTTTCTCTTCTTCCTTTTCCTCCTCCTTTTATTAGAAGGAGAAATGAGGGAGAAAAAATGAATGCTTGAGAAATGAAAAACAGTTAATTTAAAAGGGTTGATTGATTGGTACTGCTGACTGTTGACTGAATAATAGAACAAAGACAAAAAAATAAGAGAAAAAAAGCCATTCAGCAAAACTAACAAATACATCAACAAAGTCTGACATGTAATGTTCCACAACCACAATCCCTCAACTTCTGCAAAGAAAGGAAAGAGATCCAGTTGGCTTTCCTAGAAGTTACAGAGGATGTGCTAATCTATATTGATGATGAAAATTTCCATACTGAGAGTTCCTTATAACAATAAAATCCAAGGTCTGGAGTGGATATAAAGGAATAAATTAAATTGAATACTTTTCAAGACCTATAATTTCACTTATGGTATGACTATCTTTTTCCCTCTCCATCCCTCACCCTCCTTATACCTGCTAAGTCAGATCCTACCACTCTACAACTTGGTCATAATCTTTAGAAATTTCCCTGGTAGAACTAATTACTCTGCTTCTGATTTGGTAATGAGCCTCTCCAACCTCAGCTAGGCTGGTAATTGACCAACAGGTGCACTGCTTATCAATAGACTATACCCAAAGTTCTTAAGTTTGGCAGGACTTGCTAGGTCCCTGCTTGGCTGGCATAATCTTGGAGGGCCTGGAGTCATCTTAATGCTCCAGTGAAACATTAGAGTAAGTCTTCAGGGGAAAATGATGATGATTGTGATTCTTTTATTAACTATAAATTGACTGTTACAGAGAGGGAGCAAGATTGGTGATGATTCAACTTTAATTTAAAATAAAATGGTTCATTTTATACTTCAACTTGACATCTGATACTACTAAATCTGTTTACTTCACATCTCCCCTCCACCCCATTTCTTTGAAATTTCTGACCTTTTGTTCTTCTAAATAAACTTTGTTATTATTTTTTTCTAATTTAGTAAAATGATTTTTTGGTACTTCAATTGGAATGTATGAGCTATTTTTTTCAAAACAGCTGAAAAGAAATGCTGAAGATGTTTAGTGGATTTGTGACAATGAATTGACCAGGAATTCTCATCCAGATCCTGGAAAGTGTTCCCAACTTCACTGAATGAGCCAAACAACAATTTGCATAGAATTATAATCAATGATTCATTCAAGTAAATTCCGCAGGACATTCGCATTGACTTGTAATTATTGACATTTATGTAGTGCTTTAAAGTTTTCAAAGCTTCTTTCATTAGAATATGGGCTCTTTGAGAGCAAGACCTCTCTTTTCTGCCTTTCTTTCTCAGAGATTAGCAAGTGCCTGGTTTATAATAAATGCTTAATAAATACTTCTAGAATAATTTGATTCTTCCAACAACCTGTGAGATAAGTAATGTTTTATCCCATTTTACAGATGAGGAAATTGAGGTCAAGAGATGTTAGGTGACTTTCTCTCCTTCTAATAAAGATGTCATTTTGACTCCAAATCTAGGCCCTAAATCATTGTTGTTGTTGTTCAGTCATTTTCAGTCATGTCTAACTCTTCATGACCTCATCTGGAGTTTTCTTGGCAGAGATTCTGGAGTAGTTTGCTATTTCCTTTTTATAGCTCTTTTTATAGATGAGGAAACCGTCAAACAGGATGAAGTGACTTGCCCAGGGTCACTCAGCTAGTATGTGTCTGAGGCTGGATTTGAATTTAGGAAGATGAATGTTCCTGACTCCAGTACCTACTACTACTCCATTATGGCGCCACCTAGCTGCCCCTAGCTATTATGACATTTTACTCAAATGACACTAGTTCTCAGGAGGTAGGTATGAAACAGCTGTTGCTCAGCCTCCCTTGGGAGGAAGGAGAAACCCAAATGATTATTCCTCTAGGATCAAATATACAATCGTCTCTTTGATTTTAAATCCCTTCACAAACTGGCCCTTTCCTACCTTTCCAGTCTTCTCACACCTTATTCCAAGCTAAGATAGTAACTAGGACATATTCCCCTCTTATTCTAAGATTCATCTACATTGGCCCACTTGCCTTTCCTTGAGGCAGAGATATATTAGAGGTAGCTCAATAGGATTTAGAGAGTCAATTGTTATATTTTCAATGTGAACTTTTACACTTGAGAATTAGCCATTGCTTTAATTCATGACTTGATTTAGCAGTTTACTTATGGTCTAGATTTAAGAAAGTGATGGAAAGGTTTAATAATATTGATTGAATTTAAAGTAATTTTTTTCAGAGAAACAGTTGTTAAAGATTTATCAGCATACTACTACCCATTACCCTCCCATGTTGTGGCTCTGTGCCTTTTCACAGGCTTTCTCCTTTCCCTGAAATTCTCTCTATCTTCATTTTCACCTCTTGGCTTTCCTGGCTTCCTTTAAGTTCCAGCTAAAATCCCACTTTCTGCTGCAGGACTTTCCTAATTCCCCTTAATGCCATAATCTGAGATTATTTTCAATTTATCACACACATATATATGTATATATATGATATATCTATAGCTATATTCTGTTCACCCAGAGTTGTTTATATGTTGTCTCTCCTATTAGAATTAGAGCTCTCTGAGGCAGGGACTGTTTTTTTTTTTTTTTTTTTTTTTTGAGCTTAGGTGCATGCCCTATGGTTGGTGCTTCATAAATGCTCATCAACTTGACTTGAAATAAACATACTGCTCTGAATCCAATAAGTGTAAATTAATAGAAATGATGCTTGCACAGTTCCTCCCTATTTATTCTTCTAAATTCTGGGATCATATTCTGAATTGTATTACTTTATTTATTTTTTAACCAGAACTCTTAGAATGAAAAATTTTAATCCAGAAGGAATCTTAGGGATTTTTTTAGCCTACTCCAACCCCCTTTATTTAGCTGTTTTGGGATGACCTTGCACACACAGATAGTGAATAGCCAAATCAATATCCCATAGATTCACAGAAGTGACCTTTGTTGCCATCTAGGCAAACATTTTCATTTTACACATAGGGTCACTGAAGACCAGAGAGGATAAACATAACAACATCTTGACTTCCTCCCCACCTCTAGTCGAACCTTGAGCAAGAGATCTTTAACCTCTCCTTGCACCTCTTCTTCCTTTAAAGCAGATCTGAGGGCAGGTCTGAGAGATTCCTGAATGCTATCAGTTCCCTGTTATCTCCTCTGACAGCCTTAGGCCGATAATCAGTTCCCCTGTTATCTCTTCTAAAAACCCTACCTAGTATTCCTTGATAACAGGTGTACAATAATGGCATTGAGAGTCAGGGAAAAAATCTGGAAATTAAGATGCCTTCCTTTTAGTCCTGGCTCAGTCATGAAACTGCTTGCTGTAGGACCTTGGAGATGATGCTATATCTTTTTTTCCCTTTCTGTAAAATAGTGTGCTTGGGCTAGATCAAGGGGTCTTACCCTGAGTTCAAGGAAATTGTTGAAAAAAACATTTAACTAATTGGATTTCAACATGATTGACTTTCTTGGTAATGATATCTATATCTATATCTCTATATGCATATGCATATATATCTATTAAAAGTATTTTAAAAATACAAATCTGAGAAGGGATCTGCAGATTTCACCAGACTAACAAAGGGGTCCCTGGACACAAAAAAGATAAAGATCCCTGATCTTTTTGAACTACAAGAGTATAGGATTCTCTTTAAAATTAGGAGAACAGGAAACTGGAATCCTTACAATAAGATTCTCTGATAAAGGCCTCATTTCTTAAATATTTAGAGAACTGATTTAAATTTACAAAAATATGGACCATTTTCCTGTTGGTAAATGGTCAAAGGATCTGATCCTAAATTTTTAAAATGAATGTTTAAAAAAATGAACAATAAATTGGTGGGGGGAAATAATTTATACTCAGATCTCAAAGAGATCCCCTCCCTCATTCCTCGAAAAGGAAAGAAATCAGATATCAATTATAAATGTGAAATCATGCAAAATGTATTTCCATATTAATCATGTTACTAAAAGAGTAAGAAAAGCAAAGTCTAAAAATTATGATTCAATCTGCATCCATCAGTTTTTTCTTGGTCTTGCAGTGAATAGTATTTTTCATCAAGAATACTTTGGAATTGCCTTGAATCATTTTCTTGATTATTATAGCTAAGTTACTCATAGGCCATCATACAATATTGCTGTTGCAGGGTACAATGTTTTACTTTGCATCAGTTCATATAAGTCTTCCCAGGTTTTTCTGAAACCTTTCTGCTTGTCATTTCTAATAGTATTCCATCACAACCATACACTAAAACTTGTTTAGGTATTATTCAATTGATGGATATTCACTTGATTTCCAATTTTTTTCCAACACAAAAAGGGATGCAATAAATGTTTTTGTACATATAGATTATTTTCCTTTTTCTTTTATCTCTTTGGGATACAGACCTAATAGTAGCATTCTGGGCCAATTCCTACACACACAGTTTTATTGTCTTTTGGTCTCAGTTCCAAATTGTTCTTCAGGTTGAAAACTCCACCAATGCATTAGTGCACCTATTTTTCCATATTTTCACCAATATTTGTTATTTTCTTTTTTTGCTATGCTACCCAATCTTATAGTTAGGCAGTGGTTACTAAGAGTTGTTTTAATTTATCTGTCTAATAAATAATCATTTAGAACTACTTGCCCCCAAGATGACTAGTGATAGCTTCAATTTCTTCTTCTGAAAACTTCTTGTTCATATGCTTTAACTATTTGTCAACTGGAGAATGGCTTTTATTTATTTATAAATTCAACTATGTTCTCTATATGTTTGAGAAATGAGACCTTTATTAGAGAAACTTGTAAAATCTCTCCTGCTTTCCTTCTAATCTTGGCTGCATTAGTTTCATATGTGCAAAAACCTTTAAATTTAATGTAATCAAAGTTATCCATTTTATGTACTGTGATATTCTTTATATCTCTTCATTGGTCACAAGTTCTTACCTTTCTCCATAGATCTGGCAAGTAAACTACTCCATGCTTCTTTAATTTGTTTATGAAGTCATCTTTATATCTAAATGTTGCACCCATTTTGAGCTTATCTTGATATATGGCATAAGAAAGTGATTAATATCTAGTTTTTGGCCAATTGCTTTCTAGTTTTCTCAGCAATTTTTGTTAATGGGTTACAGGAAGAAATAGACAATAAAACTGTATGAGTGGGAAACTCCAACTTTTCTTTTTCAGAGATAGATAAATCTAACCATAAAATAAATAAGAAAAAAGTTAAGGAGATGAATAGAATTTTAGGAAATTTAGATATGATAGATCTTTGGAGAAAATTGAATGGGGGTAAAAAAGGGTAGACCTTTTTGTCATTGTACATGGTACCTTTATAAAAAACTGACCACGTAGTAGAATATAAAAAACTCACAAACAAATGCAGAAAGGCAGAAATATAAAATTCATCCTTTTCAGATCACAATGCCATAAAATTACATTTAATAAAGAGGATAATAAAGAAAATCAAAAGTGAGATTAATATATTTGAAAGTTAAAAAACATTGAACTAATACTTTAATTTAAAAAAAAGGAAACCAAAGCACCAGGATCAAAAATGAAAAAAAAAAGATGAATGTACCACCAATAAAGATGAAAATAAAGCAATTATTAGAAAGTATTTTCTCTATTATATGCCAATAATGGATGAAATGGGGAGATATTTATAAGAATAGAAATAGCCCAGATTAACAGAAGAAGAAATAAGCTACTTCAATAACTCTGGGGGGGGGGGGAACTGCCAATTATAAATGAGTTCTCTTAAAAATATAAATCCAGGACCAGATGGATTCACAAATAAATTTTACCAAATATTAAAAGAATAATTCTAATACTTCATATACTATTTGGAAAACTAGGCAAAGAAAAATGAAAATGTTCTACCATATTTCTTTTTTGCTACAAATATGGTGCTAATATATGAATCAGGTAGAACAAAACAGGGAAAGAAAACTATAGACTGGTTTCTCTAATGAATGTTTTTGAAAATTTTCAAACAAAATAATATCAAGGTGATTACCTGCTATCTATCTATCTACATTTTGTTTTTACATTAATGATGAATGATGACTGGCATTTATGCAGTGTGAATTTTATATATATTATCACAATAGCAGGAAAACCAGGATTCTAAAATAAAGCCCTGAACTCTCTGTCTTCTGCTTACTCCATTAAACTATAGACCATTTCTGATTAAAGACTGGTTGTATCCTCTAGGATGGCAGCATGCCATTTATCCTGGTCATTTGAAGATAAAGAGACCTCTCTGATTCCTTTAGCATGAATTAACACCTTTACGTTTGATACAAAAAGAAATTGGAACTGAAGGAAATTAAAGGATTCCCAGAACTATAGCATTTTAAAGTTGGTAGGAGACCTTAGTGGCTACCTAGTTTACCCTGGCAACACATGCAGGAATGCCTTGAATAATCCTTTCAGGAATCTGCTGGATTACTTTGAGTAACAAAGGGTTGACATCCTCATGAGTCAACATGTTCCAAGGTGAGACCAGTCCCTCTATTCAACAACCCTCTTATTATCATCATTTTACAGTTGAGGAGACTGAGGCTGAGGAAAATTAAGTGAT
Organism: Myrmecobius fasciatus; assembly: GCA_023553655.1. Classification (NCBI taxonomy): domain Eukaryota; kingdom Metazoa; phylum Chordata; class Mammalia; order Dasyuromorphia; family Myrmecobiidae; genus Myrmecobius; species Myrmecobius fasciatus. The sequence goes on from JAJPUD010000001.1 coordinate 267,179, forward strand.
CTGACCAGGATGTCTAGGACAGCATTAAAATTCAGGTCTGTCTAACTCCAAGTCCAGCATTATACCTAGCTTCCTAATAGAATTTCAGAGATTTGAGCAGAGTTATCATGACATCTCTAGGTCTTCTTTCAGATGCATAAAATATTCTAGAAACAGCAAAGGACTGGTAATTATATATTATTTTCCTTATAAGAATGTGGATTTCCTGGGGGAAAGAGCTGTCAGTTTGTCTCTTTTTGCATTTATTTCCAGTATAGTTCCTGGTTCAAAGTAAGTCCTTGATAAATGCTTATTGAATGACTAACAGGGCTGTTGAGCTGGAAGAATGTCACAGACCTTACTCTATAAAATTTAGACTGTTTAATGCTATAAATTTATTAATCTAAACCAATCCTCTGGCAGCCTGAGTCTACCTACAGTGTCCTCCCTTCTCCCTGCCCTTCCTTCTTTGGCTCTCCTCTCCTTCCCTTCCCCCAAGATGTACAAAGGCAGTGGAGGAGGATTGTGCAATGCTTGGGCTCATATTCTTTTTTGAGTTCTGAGCCTTCCGGCCAGGGGGTCTTAGCTGGTAGTGCAGAGGGAGGAACCTTCTCAAGAACTCTTTAAAAAAACCCTAAAAAAAAAAAGTGAGAAAGAGACAGGAAACCATGTCTTGTGTTCTCTGTCTCTATCAAGTGTCTGTCTTGTGCTAATTTTGAACCAAGATTTATTTTTCTTTATTTTTAAAACATCAGCCTACAATTGGGAGAGTCTACTTTCTTCAGTGAAATGCTGTCCTAGGCCACTCTGAATGATAGAGCGGGAAGAGATCTTAGAGTTTGTTTTTGTTCTTTTTTTTACAGATGGGGAAACTGAGGTCTTGAGAGGATAAACACTTTGTTCAAGATAATGATCTAGTTAAGTAATCACATACTGGCAATCTGAATCTCTGGATGGAAAGTCCTATGGTTTTTTTTTTAAGACTGCATCACAATAGAGTGACTTCATAATTTGATGACATGAACTCAGTGGTGATTTTTCCTTCTTTGTAAGTTTGAGGGAGCAAGGGCAGCAGTAAAGAGGCTGAACACATCATTCTAGGCTCTATGTGTGTAATTCATGTAGGTAGCACTAGGTAAAGAGTGGTGACTTGAGTTATTGCTACATAGACCAATGGCTAGATTTTCATCTGGTATCAGTAACTGTGTCAGAGCAACCCTTTATTGAAGTAACAGAATAATTATTCAAACAATATCAATATTCCAATACTAAATTTGAGAGAAGATATAAATCTGGAATAAAATTTCAAAGAATTCAAAGACTTAGGTATGAAAATAACAGAGTTATAGCCATAGAGATTTGGACAGATATATGGTGCAGTAGATAAAAGGGTTGGGCTTAAAGGCAGGTGGAATTGTATTCAAATATGATCTCAAATACTTGCTAGCTGGGTGTCTTTAGCAATTAATTTAACCCATTTACCTCAGCTTTCCTATCTATAAAATGGGTATAATAAGAGCATTTATTTCCCAGGATTGTTGTAAGGATTAAATAATAATTAGGAAGAGTTTAGCACAGTGTCTGGCACATAGAAAGTGCCATCTAAATATTAGTTATATTCTTTTAGTATAACAACATTATACTAAATGTTAGTATTATTCTGACTAGCTCAAGATCTTCTCTCCCTTCTATCAAAAACAATTCCCAATTCTATAACACATTAAAGTTTACAAAGAACTTTACCCTCCAAAAAATAGCTCTTTGAGATTGGTAGTAAGGGGCAGTTATCTTGTTTTTATCATTTCTAATTGAGGAAATTGAGATGCAAGAGATTGAGACATCTTGAACAAGAAGGGAATCACTAACTCTAATGCGTCTAGTGGCCAACAGGCTTTACCATCTGTACTGTCTCTAGGTTCTCCAGGCCCACTAGTACTGATTTTAATCAGTCAATAATTATTTATTTAAGCACCCACTATGGGCCAGCCACTGTGCTAACTTCTGGGAATAAAAAAAATTAAAAAAAAGACAAAATCATGGAACTCTCCCGTCTAATGGAGGAGACAACAAGCAAATGAATATAAACTAATAAGGTAAATGCAAGATAAATAGGGAATAAACAAAAGAAGCAAGGCACTGGCCATTAATAAGGCATGGGAAAGATGGGATTTGAGCTTGGAATACTGGGAAACCAGGAGGTGGAGATGAAGAGCTAGAGAATTTAATGATGGGAAACAGCCAGAGAAAATGCCTAGAGCCAGGCAATGGGTGTCTAGTTCATGCAAGAACAAGCAGGATAGTGTCACTTCATCAAAAAGACTTTGTGTAAAAAGACTGGAAAGGTAAATAGGGGTCAGGTTATGAAGGGCTTTGAATGCTACATAGAGTGTTTTATATTTAATCTTGGAAGTGATAAGGAGCCACTAGAGTTTATTGAGTAGGGGTTGACTTGGTTGGACTAAAGATATTGTTGGCCGAATCACTTTGATCTACTGCCATAAACCAAGGACTTAATGGACCTTGCCATCTGTTCTGCCACGGAATCCTGAGGATTTCTGGGCCTTTCCAACTACTTTGTACCTTAATTTAATCTAAGAGTGTGAACTCTGGGAGAATAGGGATTGTCCCCGCCTTTTCTATTTATATTTTCAGTGTTTGGTGCAGAGTTTGGCTCCTAGTAGGTGCTAATTAAATGCTTTTAGTTCATTCACTCATTCAGACAATGGATCAGTTACTTAATTGCTCTAAACCTCAGTTTTCTTATTCATGAAAGAGGGGTGATAATAGAAATTATCTTCTAGGATTCTGGGGAGCATAAGATGAAAATATAATGGCAAAATGCTTTGCAAACCTTAAAATGACAGGTAAATGCTATTTTATTCCCTAATTGAGGAAATTGAGATGCAAGAGATTAAGAAACATCTTGAACAAGAAGGGAGTCCCTAACTCTAATGAAAACTTTTATTATGTTTCATAGTGCTTTTTTGAAACAAGAAACAAAGGTCACATTTCCATTTAGATTTTATTTTTCTTTTAAAAATAGAGAAACAAAACTTTGCCTTATTTTCTTCATCTACAAAAAGAGCAGGAGGAAAAAGAGGGGGGTGGATTGAATAACTTGAAAGGTTCTTTTCCTATTATGCATTAAGTATTGTATGTTGGTGAGTACCTACCTTCAAATTAGATCTGGTTTTGAATTCTTCCTTTGCCACTTATTAATTATGTGACCTTGGGCATATAATAAGTGGGAAGAGGGCTAAACTTGGAGTCAGATGATCTGGGCATAAATTCTAGTCTCTACAACATATTCTTATATATTTAATCCCTCTGTGCCTCAATTTCTTCATTTGTAAAATGAGGGATTGGACTGAATGGTTTTTAAAGTCTCTTCCTTAATCTAAAACCTAATGTTGCCCTCTGGAGCCTCACACAAAAAGTGCCTGCAGAATTTTCACTCAAAGGACCTGTAATTTGGACAGTTGACTTCTTCCCAGTGACATAGATTTTAGTCCTTCTATCTTTTCTAAGATACTATGGCTGAAAAAATTTGCCAATCTGGAGATGAGCTTCTCCTACTTATCTGTATAATGCTGTATTCTCCCCTTTCCTAATTTATATTCTACAAGAAAGACTGAGGATCAAGGAGGGGTAAATAGCTTGCCCAGTGTTGCACAGCTGATGGGAAGCAGAGCTGGGATTCAGCCCAAACTCTCCTGCTCTTTGCACAATGCCCTGATTTCACCCTTTAAAGTTAAGGAAGATTCTCAGTAGGATTAGGTTGGGTCTTCAGGAAGAAGGTAGGCACTTTGAGAGAAGGGATTGCCTTTATTTTTGTCTGCTTCCTTAGCTTAGACTAGTATTTGTTAACGACTATTCATGAGCATTTATTAAGCGCTTTAGTATGTAATAAGCATTATGCTAAATGTGGAGGGAAAAATAACCTCCAAAACCCCAATGATCCCTGCCTTCAAGAAGCATACGCTCTAGGAGAATCAATTTGCAAACTATTATATATGTATAAAAACTGGTGTAAATGGAAATAATCTTAGAAGGGAAGGCACTGAGGTTTTGAGAAGGGAACAACAAATGTTTTGGGGCTGAAGGTAAGCTTTAAATTGAATCTTGAAGGAGGTTAGATTCAGAGATAAGGAGGGAGATTATTGGAGGCTTAAGGAAGATCCACTGTTAAGACATGGAGTTGGGGGTTGGAGTACTGTGTAGGAAGAATAATGAACAGTCTTGCTAAATCAGTAGAACCAATGGAGGGAAGTAATGTATCAAAGGATTGGGAAGGTAGGAAGAGTTTTTGGAGCCAAATTGAGTAATTTATAGACCATCCCAGAAGAAATAGGGAGGCAGCTGAGTGGAGAATGGGCTGGAGGTGAGGGAGGCTTCCCAGGTATAGTTTAGGATAAAGGGATAAGGCTGTGTACCAGGAAGATTGGATACGTGGGGTGAGAGTAATGAGTTGAGGAAGATACCAAAGTTGTGAGTCAGGTTGACTGGAGGATGTAGAAATAAGAGAAGGATATAATAGAGAAGTTAAGAGGAGAGGAGGACATTGGGGGGAAAGATAATGAGTAGTACTCAAGTGAATGCTTATAGAATATTGGATAAATGAACTTGTTTAGGTTGGCTTTTGGACAAAAGACACAAATTTGGATCATCATCAGGGCTACAATCTAAGCCATCTTGATAGAACCTGTCAAAACTTGTGCCCAACTGACTTAACCTTCAGGAACTCCAAGTCATCTCTAGGCCATGATGAGTGACCAGAGTAAGATTGTATTTAAGGCTTCTAATTTTCCAGTGTAAAATCCAAGCAAAGGATTTTATATATTGTCCAGAAGATAATAGGGAACTGCGGGAGATTATTGATCAGGGGAGTAAAAAAGTCACCTGATATCAGATTCATGGATCCATAATAAAGGGTAGAGTGTCTTGCCTCAGTGTGAGAAAACTTCTCTATCATTCTCTTTTTTAAAATTTTATTTATTTTTAAAATAGTTACATATCAAGTTTCATATTAGTTACATATCAAGAAAATTCTTAGCATTTATTTTTACAAGATTTTGAATTATAATTTTTTTGTTCTCCCCTCTTTCAAAGGTGGTAGGGATTATAAGTAGGTACATATGTGCTGTCATGTAAAACATATTCCTATATTAATCACTCCATCATTCACTAGAAAAAAACTATTTTATCATCTCCCAAAATCTAACCTGCATTTAGTAGGCATTTAATAGGTGTTTGCTCAACTGAATTAAATTCAACTGTGAAATGCTAAAACAATTTATAAAATTTCACTTTGGAATCCCTTGATTTGGTTCTGGCCCCCAAGAATTAATAAAAAGAAGTATACTCAGAGTTGGCAACCAAGATGATGACAAGTCCCAAATTCATGTCATTTAAGAACCCATTGAAGAAATTGAAGGTGTTTTGACTAGAAAAAAGAAGAATCGGATGGAGGAACATGAGGATTTTGTTGTTATTGAGTCATTTCCAATTCTCTGTGACCCCATTTAGAGTTTTCTTGGCAAAGATACTGGAGTAGTTTGCCATTTCCTTCTCCAGACCATTTTACAGATGAGGTAACTGAGGCAAACAGTTGTCTAGGATCACACAACTAGTAAGTGCTTTACCTCCAGATAATTAAAGGTGTATTACTTTGGTCATACTTGCATTTTGCCTCAGAGGAAGATGTAGGAGCATTTGATTGCAAAGTGGCAAATTTTGACTTGGTTCTGAGGAATGATAATTCCAATCATTAGAATCATTTAGATGGAATGAGTTCCTTTGGAAGATGGTGAGATTGGCTGTACCCATGCCTGGAAGACTTTTAATCTCTTCATCTGCCTTCTGGCTTCTCTTCAAGTCTCAGCTAAAGTTTCACCTTTTGCAAGAAGCTTTTTGCACTTCTCAATAATAGTGTTCTATTTCTCTGTTCATTAAGTGTATACAGTTTTGTTTGTACATTGTTATTTGCATGTTGTCTGCCCATTAAATACCCAGAGATATTGAAATAAAAGCTGGATAACTATTTGGCAGATATATTATACAGGGAAATCTTATACAGGTTTGGTTAATCTAGTTGGCCATTGGCATTTCTTTCAATGGCTAGTCCATGATTCTATGAGTTTAAGTGACTGCCTTGAGCTCATCACAAGCACCTATTGCTCTTACCTTGGTCTTCATTTCTGTTTTAGTCCTTCTCATTCTTAATTTCACTTTGTCTCAGGTCTGAGCATTCATGGAGTGGATAGCACAGCAGCACAACAGGGGTAGGTTACATTATTAGTCACTTACCTTTTTATAAAAAAGTGAAAATGTGAAGTTGTACACTCAGAACACACAGTAACTTCCTAAATCCAGGTTTACAGAGCCCACACCAAGGAACAAGACACAGCTAAAAAGGAATCACTAACAGAAGTCCTGTTTTCCTGTGGTTAGGGAAAGGGGAACCACACCGGGACAGGTTAGGTTTCGGAATTTCTCTTCACCTTTTGGTAAAGGAGCCTGGATGGGACCAGAGCTGCAATAAAATTTGCTAAATTGTTCTTCCTCTCCATCCAGCTCAGACTCTCTTCAAGGACTGGGTCCTTTTGTCCTTCACATTGTTCCTACCTTTGCAATGTTTCTCATACTTGCTCCCCTCTCTATTCTGACACTACTACCACCTTTGTCTAGGATCTCATCACTTTGCACCTTGCAATAACCTGCTGGTTGGTCTCTCTGCCTCAAGTCTCCTCACTCCAAACTATCTGATGCCAAAATGATGTTTGGTCTGACAATGCCATATTTGTTCTCCCTATTTCTCCTCACTCCCTCCGTGAACATTAGTGGCTCCCTGATATCTATCTAAATCATAGCTAAATCTTCTGTTTGGCTTTTAAAAATCTTTATAACCTGTCTTCCCAGTCTTCTCATACCCTAATCCCCACTACATGGTGGATTCCTTGCTGTTCCCTAAACATAACACACCATCTTCCAACTCTGGGTATTCTATTAGCTGTATTACATACCTAAAATGCTTTACCTTTTCATCTCTGCCTCCAGACTTCCCTATCTGCCTTCATGTCTCAGTAAAAGTCTTTTGCAAGAAGTCTTTCCTAGTCTTCCTTAATCATAGTACTTTCCTCTATAGATCATTTCCAATTTATTGTGTCTACAATCTGTTTTAACATAATTATTTGCACATTGTCTACCCCCTTTGGATTGTGGTCCCTCTGTCCTTCACATTGTTCTTACTTTGCAATATTTCTTGTATTTGCTCCCCTCTCTCTTCTGACACTACCATAATCTCTGTCTTTTTTTGCATCCTCAGCCCTTAGTACAGTGCCAGGAACATAATTTGAGTTTAGGTGTGTTTCTTTTGTTCATTTTTTTTCCCCGAGTGACTGCTATATTTGGGACCTTAGGATCACAGGATTGAGATTTGGAAAGGACTTTTAAGATAATCACATTAAATTCCTTTTTATATGAGAAAACCAAGGCAAATTTAGGTAAATGACCAGGTCATGCAAGTAGAAAGAAGCAGAACTAGTATTTAACTCCAGATCTTTTGATTTCAAATCCCTTGCATTCTTTGAGGTCTAGGTAATGCAAGATTTGTTATCAGTCATTCAGTTATGTCTTGGACTTGTCCATAGGATTTCTTAGTAAAGATACTTTAGTCATTTACTTTTCCAGTGTGTCCCCCTTTTACAGATGAGGAACTGAGGCAAAAGGAGTTTGTGGCCTTCGCAGTTACTAAGCATCCAAGAGATTGAGTTGAAACATAGAAATAGGGACAGCGAGGTGGTGCAGTGGATAGAGCACCAACCCTGAAGTCAGGAGGTTCTGAGTTTAAATCTGGGCTCAGACACTTAACACATCCTGGCTGTGTGACTCTGGGCAAGTCACTTAACCCCAATTGCCTTGAAAAGAAAAGAAAGAAAGAAACATAGAAACATGAAATATCAGAGTTACTAGGAACTTAGTGACAATCTAGCCTAAGCCATTCCTTAAAAAATGTCACCACTACAACACATTTGACAAGTAGTTCTACTAGTCATCACCAAAGAGTTCTGTACCCATCCAAGTCATCAGTCTTCACAGACATTAAGGACAAGAAATCATAAGAGCTACCAGATTAGTATTTTCTTAGGAAAATGACTCCAATTTTTTTGTACTGACCACTTATCTGAATACCCAGTGGCAAATAACTTGCATAATCACCCTGACTTGTAAGAGTTATAACTTATTAGAATGGTAACAGCATTGAATTTGGAGCCTGGAGAGCTGGGTTTAAATCTATTGTTCTCTCTAGCTCTTGGTTTCTTCCTGAGTAAATGATGGGAACCAGATGATCTGTACATTTCCTTGCAATTCTTAATGGATGCTCTTACCTTGTGTTCACTACCCCAAGGGGCTCTGAGGGTCTTCCTGGTCTTTATCATCTCTGGCCCCAGATCTAATATCTACTTCCACATTTTAATTCTCCACAATGCAAAAATACATTGCATCCCTGTAACCCATGCAGATGTGTAAACCACACATGCATGTTCTTTGGGCAGCCTCAATCACCCCCCACCCTGTTTTCCAACCCCATTGCTTTGCAGATGGGCTTCAACCAAAATACCTCCACCACACCCTTTCAAAACCAGTTTCTGTTCATTTAATCAGGATCTGTTCTGTGTAAAGCCGCTGACAGATGGTAACCTAGGGAGAGGTAAAAACACAAAGCCGTTGAGGCTCCACTGGAATATATTTTGTGCATAATTAAAGTTGAAAATTTTCACAGAATTTCAAAGTTGCAAGGGAAAACAGATTATTTTAGCAATGCTTTAACATTAAATCTACCATCTCCATGCTTTTCCCAGACCGACCCTTGGCTTTCTCCACCCCCCTCAATCTCAAATAAAACATACATGACATGTTTTTCCTTTTCAGTCTCCACATCCCTTCAAGTTTGCTTTTATTACAAAAAGTATTATTTGATAAAAAAAATTTTGGTTTTGGGAGCTTTCCTCCTGAAATTGCTTTGCATTTCTTCTCCATATATTTGGTTTTTATTTCTCTTGCCCTCTCTTGGTAGATTCTAAGCTTCTTGAGGACAGGGTGTGTATTGTATCCCCAAGATCTAGCACCAGAACTAGCACATAGGTGTTTAGTAAGTGCTGGAGGAATGGAAATGAACCAATGAAGAATATTGAACAAATGAAGAATACTGCGGCTTTGCCTGATTTGGGGTATTTGGTATTTTGGAGTTGAATAATTAAAGGTGTGTGTGGGTAGGATGAGGAAGGGAAAGCAATCTTTCTAGTGGTCCTTCTCCCCACCCTCCACTTTATGCACAACCACCAACCACCCATATATACTAATCTAAGCCTTGGAGTTGAGAGTTGAGGGGATATTATTATTATTTTTGGTATTGAGAGGGAATGTTTTTTCCAGGCTCTGTTTGACATTTTGGGCTTCAGGCTTCAAAAGGAGGAGTGAAGAAATAAAGGGGTGATGTTTTTTGTGAGAGTCCATTCAGTAGTTTTTGTGATGGGAAATCCTATGTTATAGACAGAGTCTATAGGTTGATGTGGACAGGAGGAACATTGAAGACTATTCAGTTAATTTTAAGCTTCATTTTATGACCTCTTCATTAGTTATAGTGCATTATAAAACATATTGACTCTAGAGTTAGAAGTTCTGGATTTGAATCCTGGTTCTGATATTTACTACTGACCTTGGCCAAATCACTTAATCTCTCCCAGACTCAGCTTCAGTTTCCTTGTCTGTGAAAAGGAAGAGTTGGTATGATATGTCTATCATATCCATCTTTGGTTCTGGAATCAAAGAACCTGGGTTCAAAGCCCATCTCTGCTGGTTACCACCTGTGTGTTGTTGGACCAGTCTCTCCTTTTGACTTTAGTTTCTTCATTTGTAGGAATATTAGGTTCCTTTTAACTCTAGGCTTATGATCATTTGCTTTTATGATCTCATGACCACTGGATTAGGAAACAAGAGATATAGATTTGAGTTCAATTGCCTTCTCATCAAGTGAGAGGCTTGAGCTACATGATCACTAAAATAACTTGATCTGTAACATTCCATGAGTTCTCTGAATCTATGAGATTCCAAAGAGGAAGAAAAAAAAAAGTTCCTTTCAGCTAAGAGGCAGAAAATTGCATCCATTTAGTAATTCTATGTCCTAGTAGGTCAAAGTCCTCCAGAACACTGCAAAGAACACAATGGATTTGTAATCAGAAAACTTAGATTTAAATGGCACTTTTGCCATATTACATGTGTGACTTGGGACAAGACTTCTCTTTTGCCTCATTTTCCTCATCTGCAAAATGGAAATATTTAAAAATTGATACTATCTAACTCACCAAGTTATTATTGGCAGAATCAAATTAGACAAGGTAGTGTTTTTAAATATATATAAAATAAAATGCACAGCATTACAAACAAAACCAGTGATGGTGAAATCCAATTATAAAAATATTTAACAGTTTTGTCCCCTAGGTTAAGTACTCTCTAATAAAATTGTACGCTCACAGTTTGAAACCTGGAAGAAGCCTCAGAGGCCCCCAAATTTTGCAGATGAGGGAACTACGCTCTGACAATTATTTACCTACCTATAGCCTTGTCTAACTGCTGATTAGTTTGATTAATAAATCCCATCAGTGACTATATGTGTGTTCAAATTTGCAGTATTTGAAATTATAAATATGTAAAACACGGTAATTAATTCCAGTTCAATAGAAATAGGTAGAGCAAATTTGAATAGTGATATCATTTTAGGAATACTTTATTTATACTTATCAGGATCTGGTTGTACTCTTCAGACAAAGGGTGCCTGGACTTCCATCAGGCAGTCAAAGGGGTCCATGACTTACAAAAAAAAAGGTTGAGAATTCTTCAACTGAATAATCTTTAAGGTGATTTCTTGCTTTAAAAAATAGTCCAATGATATAATAATCATAATTATTATTAACTACTGAAACTGTAATTAAGGTCATTTATTCTAGTTGGCTATGAACTAGATTATTACTAGGTCATAGAAATATCAAATAGTAACTGATTTCTGCTGCTTAGCTGGAAGGAACATGTTTTCTTCTTAAAACACACACACACACACACACACACACACACACACACACACAAGGAAATATGGTCATTCTGCTGACTTGGCATTAAAAAAAAAAAAGACTTAAAAAGTCCAGAGATGGTGCTGAGTTAGCATATTATCAGAGGTTTAATTGCTTAATAAACACAAGTTTTTTTCCCCTTTTTTAAAAAAAATTCACACAAATATTCAGGCCTTTAGAAATCAAGCTCACATGAAAATTGCAGCTATTTCTTGGAGAAAAGATTATTCTTTGGAGGACTATTGCCAACAAGGGCTCATTCTCCTCCTGTTTAGCAAGTCCTGCAACTCCCATAGCTGGTCCCAGAGACCTCCTTTAATCTTTCCATTTAATATTTCTGAGATATTTACTTACATGTCTCTGAGTTACTCAAGGACAAAACACCTGTTTTTAACTAATAAGAGTAAGCACATTCATTCAGGGTTAGAGCTAGCATGAAGATGTTTAAGGCTCCTTCTAGCATTAATTCAGGGGTTCTTAACCTTATTACTCTCATGGCTTATTTGGGACATCTGGTGAAGCCTATGAACCCTATTTTAAAATGAATAAAATAAAATTTGAAAGATTATTACTTGAAAGAAACCAATTATGTTGAGATATTGTTCTCATACTATTAAAAGACAAATTTATAAATTTTAGATTGGGAACCCTTCAAGCTAAGTCCATGACTCTGTGATGCTCCCATTTTGGGGCAAGGACCACTGAAACTGGGAGGCAATCTATTGTAAGAGAAAACATTTTGAGTGCTCATAGCTGGGAAAGGGCATAATAATAATGGGAAGGGGAGGGGAGAGAGGGAAGAACATAGGAAGGGAAGGGAGGGAAAGAGAAGGGAGAGGAGGGAAGGGAGGGGAAGGGAAGACAGGGGAAGGTACAGAAAGGGAGGGAAGGGAGGGGAAGAGGAGGGAAGGTGAGGTGAAGGGAGAAAAGGAAAGGGAAAGGGAGGGAAGGGAAGGGAAGAAGAGGGCAGGGAAGGTAATGGGAAGAGAAAGGGAAGGGAGGGGAAGAGAGGGGGAAGGAAGAAGAGGAAAGGGGAGGAAAGAGAGGGAAGGGAAGGAAAGGAAGAGAAGGAGAGGAGAGGGAAGAGGAGGGGAGAGTAGGAAAAGGGAAGGGAGGAGAGAAATGGGGAGGGAAAGGGAGGGAAGAAGAGAAAAGGGGAGGGAAGAGGAGAAGAGAGGAGGAAAGGGGAGAAAAGAGGAGGGGAAAGAAGGGAGAAGGAAGATGAGGGAGGGAGAGGGGAAGAAAAGGGAGGGGAAAGGAGAAGAGGGGAGGGGAGAGAAGGAATATATAGGATAGGAATAATAGGAACTAATAGGATGCCCTTAGTAAGTACTAATTGACTTGACTTCCTTATAATCCTTCCCTGAGGCAGAGAATACAAGTGTTATTACCCTCTTTTTACAGATAAGGAAAATGGGGCCCAATAAGGGTAAGTTCCTTCCCTAAGGTTGTACAACTAGTGAATGTCACTCTAGGCCTGGGTCTTTTGGACCTGAACTCCAGTATTTTTACCACCACTCATTTAGCACTTAGATTCATTAACAACTGATTGGAGCTGGATCCAAGAAATCACTTAGTCCAGTAGTTTTCCATCTGACTCCCCTACTTGAGGCCATGTAATACTGTGGATCATACTGAAATTGTGGTCCACTAAGACTCTTAGATCTTTCCATTTTGTAGATCAGAAAATTGAGAATAAGAAAAGTTAATTGCCCAAAATCATTGCCCAAAGTGATATGACAAGTGGCACAGCCAGAGCCAGAGTCAGAACCCAGTTCAAAATCATTCTTTCCATTGTACCATGTTATTTCTATTTCTTCTTTCCAAACAGACTTCTTTTTTTTTTTTTTTTCTTTTTTTCTTTTTTAGGCCTATACTGTACCTTTTGGGATCTTTAATCAAGAACTTGAAACAATCTTGGAGGCCATCTTTATTTTACAGATGAAAAAACTTAGCACTAAAGGGATAGGCTAAATTACCCAAGGTCATAGAGGTTACAAGACTTTCACCCTCTAACTCCAAATCCATTCATTCTATTCCACTAGAACTTCTTCTTCTTCTTTATTTTATTTTATTTTATTTTTTTTGCTGAGACAATGATTAAATGACTTGCGCAGGGTCAGCCACTAGAACTTCTTTAAAGGATTTAAAAATATATTTAATGAATAAATATTGTTTTACATCACAGTCACATCAATGTTCCCCACCCTATCAAATGCTTTGTTGTGACAAAGAAAAAAAAAATGAAGTAAAAACATCCCAATAAATAATCATATCTTACAATATACTGTCCTTGTGTTTTTCCATCTCTTTACAAAGAGGGGGAAATAAATATTTAATTATCTATTATTTGTTACTTTCCTTGATGCTCAGTTATCCAGAGTTCTATTTCCTTTTTGTTATCTTTTCATTTATATTGTTGTGGTCATTGAGATTTTGTTCTCTTCATTCTGCTTATTTTGTTTTGCAACATTTAATACAAATATTCCCATATTTCTTGGATTGTCTAATATTTAGTATTTCTTACTTCATAATAGGTTAGCTAAAGGGGCCTAGTAGATAGATAACTGGTTTTGGAGTCAGGAAGACTCTCTTCTTGAGTTCAAATCTAATATTAGGACATTTAATAGCTATGTGACTCTGGGCAAGTCCTTTAACCCTATTTGCCTTAGTTTGCTCATCTGTAAAATAAGCTAGATAAGAAATGGCAAACCACTGCAATATCCTTGTCAAGAAATGGAGTCACCAAGAGTTAGATACAACTTAGACTTTACAATAATATTACATTGTATTCATATACCATCCGTTTGCTACAATAAGGAAGTTCTTTACTCCCACAAAGAAGGCTTCTGTGACTATTTTGGTAAACAATGAAATTCTGTTACTGTTTTGGACTTCTAAACAGTATGGACCAAAAACAAAAACAAAAACAAAAACAAAACAAAACAAAACAAAACAAAAAAACAGTATGGACAGTTTAGTCACTTCTCCCAAATTTCCAAATTGTTATCTCAAACAATCAGACTGTTTCATAACTCCACTAACAGTGCATTGGTACACCTATTCTCCTGTTGCTCAATCAACTTTTATTTTTGCCATTTTTGCCAATTTTATTATCTGAGGTGAAACTGCATGATTATAATTTGTTTCTCTTACTAATAATAACTTGGAACACATTTTCATTGGTCATTATAATTTACGATTATTCTTTTGAAAGCTGTTCTATTCTTTTACTACTCATCTATTGTGAAATGGCTCTTGGTATTATATATTTATGTCAATTTCCTGTATATCTTGGATATGAAACTTTTATTAGTGGTATATGATGTAAGTATTTTTCCACTTTATGGTTTCTCTTCTAATTCTATTTTCATCTATTTATACAAAACTTTAAAATCTTATATAGTCAAAATGTCTATTTTATTGTTTCTGATCTTTTCTATCCTTTAGATAACAATTTTCTCTTGTTTGAAATGTGAAAAGAACTTGATCTCATTCACTTATAACTTTTTTGGAGGTATGACTTTTGATTTTCGTGATCCACATTCATTTTGAAAATATGGAGGTATGTAAGTAAAAGATGGTTGTCTAAGCCTATTTTCTGCCAAATTGATGTCCAGTTTTTCCAGAAATTCTTACCAAAAATAAGTCTGTTCTCAAGTAATATATATCATTAGATTCATTAGCTACTGGATGACTGTTTTACATTACTTCTTTTTCTTGCATATCTAGCAAATGATCTACTTTTCTTACATTCTTTTTTTTGATATGAAATTGCTTTAATGACAACTATTTTTAATATAGTTTGAAGTCCAGCAATGCTACGATTTATATTTATTCTCTTGATGTCCCTTAAGATTTAGACCTTTTGTTTGTCCAAATAAGGGAACAAGCATTTATTCTACTTATGTGCCTAGCACTGAGCTAAGCATTTTACAAATATTAAGTCATGTGATCATCACAACTCTTGGAGGTAGTTGCTATTATTACCCCATTTTATAGGTGAGGAAACTTAGGTAAATAGAAGTTATACAACTTACTCAGAGTAACACAGCTAGTAGTATCTGAGGTTGGATTTTATTTCAGGTTTTCTTCACTCCAGATTCAGAGTTTTATTTGCTGTGCTGCCAACTGTCTGTAATGAATCCTGCCATTATTTTGCCTGGTTCTATGAAGAATCTCCTTGGTGATTTTACTAGGAGAATAATAGAATAATATAGAATAAAATAGAAAAATAGAACTAAATCTAGAAATTAATTTAAATAGTATTTATCATTTTAATTTTATTGGTAAAGCCCAAATATAAGCAGTAAATATAACTTTAATTATTTGTTTTCCTTTATTTCTTGTTAACAATGTTTTGCAGTTGTATGTCCATACATCTTATCTCTATTTTGGTAGATTAACTCCGAGGTGTTTTATGCATTCTATGGTCATTTTGGATAGTGATTCCTTTATGTTGGTATTTTCTTCTCTCTTCTCCTTAGCCACCTGTGTCTAGCTTGGTGGTTTGTTGATTAGTGGATTGACTGGTCTATGTGACATGATTCAAGTTCTCAGGGTAACCTGACTTTTTCATTTCCTTCATGGCTAGTTTGGGTGCCATAGTGTGGGTACTGACTGCCTCAACACCCGGTGGTTTCTGACAAACTGTTTGAAATTGATCTATTTTGTGCTAGAACCTTAAATTCAATGTTATTTTCATTGCATATGAGAAAACTGAGGCTCAAGTAGGTTGCTCAGTTCAGCAGGGACATAAAAGGCTTTGGCAGTTATCCATCCCACAGCTGTCCTGGGTTTCTTCTTCTTTGCATCATCACTAGTAACTTTTGAGTTTGTAAAGTAGTAGGAAGTTTAGAAGACAACAGTAGTAATTCTAAGCACCTACTGTGTGCAAAGTCTAATGCTAGGCACTGGAAAAGAAAATCTAGATAAGGTTCTGTCTTTAAAAGACTTATAGTTTAGGAGGGAGAATCAATCAATCAACATTTATTATATGTTAGATACTGTGTCACACACAGGAGATAAGAAAATAAAACACAAAAACTGTCCCTGCCCTCAATAAAGTTGCATTCTAATGCAAAAAGACAGCAACACATATAGTTACCATGTATAAGATTACAAAGTAAATGTAAGCAAAACAAAACTCTGATTTCTGAGAATGAAGGGTCTTTGTTAATGGATGATGGCTTCTTGGAGAAAGAAGATCTGAATTAGATTTTAATAAGTAGAGATATAACAGGTGAAGATGCAATAGGAAGGTAACAGGTGGAAAAGCATGAAGAACAACATGGCAGGTCTAGTTAAGCTTGGTGGAGACTGTATAGAGAAGAGAATGTGAGGTAAGACTGGAAAGGTGGATTGGTGCCAAGATATGGACGGCTTTGAATGCTGAGTAAAAAGAGATTTACTTTATAGATACTAATGAGCCACTGAGGAATTTTGAAGAGAAGGGTGATGTGAACAGATTGGTAAGAGAGAAAGAGGGGAGGGAGAGAGAAAGAAAAGGAGAAGAAGAAGAAGAAGAATAAGAAAAAGGAGGAGGAGGAGGACGAGGAGAAGGAGGAGGAAAGAGAGGGGGAGAAAGAAAGAAAGTAGGAAGAGAGAGAGGAGAAAGGAGAGGAGAGACAGGGAGAAAAAGAGAAACACACACACACACACAGACCCAGAGAGAGACCGAGAGAGAGACAAAGATGAGAGACAGACAAACAGACAAAGATAAAAGAAGAAGATAAATAATAAGAAAAAGAGAGAAATAAAAGTAAGGGGAGAGGGAAAGCGAAAGGGGGAGAAAGGGAGAAAGAAAGAGAGGATAGAGAAGAGAGAGGAGAAAGTGGAGAGGAGAGAGAGAGGAGAGAGTAGTAGAGAGACATGCACATACAGAGACAGAAATACAGAGAGAGACGCAGAGACTCAGAGGTACAGAGAGAGACAGAGACAGAGAGGGAAGAAGTGAGGGAGGGAGAGAAGTAAGTAGGTTTGAAAAGTGAGCCAAAGTCATTCCTATCTGGAATATTATGTTTAATTCTTGATATCACATTTTAGTGAAAGGCCCAGCAAAACTAAACAAAGGAGATCAAAGAACGTAACTGAAGATATTTAGCCTAGAGAGGACAAAGACTGGTTGGAATGGGGGCCATGATCTGATATCATATACTTGTCATCAAGTAAATGAAGGACTTTTAAATGGAAGATGAATTAGATTTGCTTTGTTTGACCTCATAGGGCAAAATAAGGATTTTGGCTTGATGGGATTCAGAGTTACTCAAGAGCAGTGTGGCCTGCCTGTGTGAGAGAGGAATGGTTTTCCTTCACTGGAGATCTTTTAATAATAATGGGACCATCATTTGTCAAGTAATTTATAGAATTCTTGTTTGAGTATGGTGTGATGACATTTTGAAATTTGTTGAGATTTGCTCCTTCTTCAGGTCCTGTGAGTCAACAAGCATTTATTAAGTGCTTAGTATGTGCCAGCACTGTGCTAAGCACGAGACAAAAGAAATAAAAAAATTTTTTTTTAAAGTATCATTGCTGTTTTCAGGAAGGTTACTTTTTTATGGAGAAACAACATGCAAGTAGCTGTGTTGAGAAAATGACGATGCCTGAAATACTATCTACTAGAAAACTTCATTTTAGAGAGGAGGAAATTGAGATTGAGAGGTCAAGTGATTTTTCCCCAAGTCACACAATTAGTTCCAGAGCAGGGATTCAAACTCAAGACTTCTGATTCTTTTGCCCTGCCCCACTGTCTCTCTAATGATCTATTACCTCTATTTCTCTCAGGTCAATGCTCCCTAGTGTCCATAAGACTCGGTTAGTCAGCCTGGATAAAATAAAGGTCTAGGTTCTCTTGTGTGTCTCCAACTTAGGCTAGGAGTCCACTTTCTTAAAAGAAAATGAGACTAGTTTGAAAGTAACATCTTCCAGTTTAGGAGAGGTTTGCATGTTCTTAGGGTGGGTGGAAGTAGGGTGAGTTTGGGAGGTTTTAGGTTAAAAAATTAATGCACTTTTCCCAAAGTCTTTCCTTTTTTCTTTCCCACCTCCACCTAAACTCTCAAAGTAATATTTGAGATTGTGGAGCAGAAATCAGTGACATTTTAATCTGAAACTCAAATACTTAATTCCAGAAACACTCATTGGCTTTACATTACATTTCTTTAGTGAGCACAAAGATTTCTGCCTTCTTTCCCCTTCTGCTTCTGCTTGCTCAGATGCCATTGACTTTTAATAATACTTGAACAATTGACCCTTTCCCTCTTTGCCTGGTTACACATCATGAAGCAATAGTTCACTCAGTGAAGTTTCTCAATTGGACATGTTTACTTTTCCCCTTCTCTAAGGTGGCAGAGAGTCCCACCAAAGTAGGGTCCCACCAAAGTTTATGGCAGCTGACTTGCTATTACATTGATTTTCTCACCATTTGACTGAGGGAGGATCCTTCAAATTCAGACAAACTTCTCAAATTTTCAAACTTTTCTTACCGCCTGCCCCCAATACTGTGATTGCCCTTGCCTGGAAAATTGGCTGGGCTAAGGGTTGGAAACTTTTAAGAGATGACAGATATAGTCTTGAATTATTTCATCTGAAGTATTGGTCTATATCGCTGTCTTCCTTTTATTCAACAGCTATTGTGCATCACAAAAGAATAGGATTTTGGAGTTCGAGTGGGTCTTTGATGGGCCCATTGAATGGGCCCAATTCCTCATTTTCCAGATGGCTTTTATGGAAAAGCAGGCTAAAGAGTTATGATGACTTTCAAAAATCTCTCAGATAATAAAAAGGATGATTAAATCAAAATAATTTTATTGGAAGTGGGGTCAAGATGGCAAAGTAGCAGGAAGAAATTGAGTTGAGGTCCTTCAAGATAACTTCTCTGCAGTAGAAAATACACCAGACCAAGACCTTATTGGAAAAATCTAAGAAAAAAATCACAGTGAGTTAATTTTCCATCCCAGGTCAATAAATGGAGACAGATATATTGGAATTGCTGGGGGACAGGGGTTAGCTAGGAGTTCAGTGTATACAACATTCAGGCATAGAAACTCAAAGAGGCCAAAACTATGTACCAGACCCATAAAGAAAGGTCCTGACCTTGTCTAGAATGTGAAATTAGTGTCATCTGGTAGCTCTGTTATTTACCACCTAGATCACTGGAATTGGCCTGAATCACCTCATTGTTGAAAAGAGAAGTCCATCACAGTTGATCACTGCATAATCTTGATGTTGCTATGTACAATGTACTCTTGGTTCCATTCACTTTACTTAGCATCAGTTCATGTAAGTCTCTACAGGCCTCTCTAAAATCATCCTCATGATCATTTCTTATGAAAAATAATATTCCATAATATTCATATATCATAACTTATTCAACCACTCCCCAACTGTTGAGCATTCATTCAGTTTCAAGTTCCTTGCCATTACAAAAAGGGCTATTACAAACATTTTTGCACATGTTGTTTTCCCTTTTTTATGAAGATAACAGAAATTCTTTTTCTGGAGATGGATAGCATCCTTTGGAGTAGTCTTGGATCATTATTTTGATTAGAGTTGCTAAGTTTTTTACAGTTGATCATTGTTACTGGGTATAATTTTCTCTTGGTTCTGCTCCCTTCACTTTACTTGCATTCATAGAAGTCTTTTCCAGTTTTTCTGAAACCGTCCTGCTCATTATTTCTTATACCAGTTTTGACAGTATGCCATCACAATTATATACCACAGTTTGGTCAGCTATTCCCCAAATGATGAGCATCCCCTTGATTTTTTTATTTTTTGCTACCAGAAAAAGAATTACTATGAATATAGTTTTTTTCCCATACAAATAGGTACTTTCCCAACTATTTTGGAAAGCAATTTGGAACTATGCTCAAAAAATTATCAAACTGTGCATACCCTTTGACCCAGCAGTGTTTGTACTGGGCTTATATCCCATAGAGATTTTAAAAGAAAGAAAGGGACCCACATGTGCAAGAATATTTGTGGCAGCCCTTTGTGTAGTGGCTAGAAACTGGAAACTGAATGGATGCCAATCAATTGAAGAATGGCTGAATAAATTATGGTATATGAATGTTATGGAATATTATTGTACTGTAAGAAACGACCAGCAGGATGATTTCAGAGAGGCCTGGAGAGACTTGCATGAACTGATGCTGAGCGAAGTGAGCAGAACCAAGAGATCATTATACACGGCAAGAACAAGACTATATGATGATCAGTTCTGATGGACATGGCTCTCTTCAACAATGAGATGATTCAAACCAGTTCCAATTGTTCAGTGATGAAGAGAGCCATCTATACTCGGAAAGAGGGCTATGGGAACTGAGTGTGGACCACAACATAGCATTCTCACTCTTTCTGTTATTGTTTGCTTGCATTTTGTTTTTTTTTCTCAGTTTTTTGTCTTCCTTCCTGATCTGATTTTTCTTGTGCAGCAAGATAACTGTATAAATATGTTCCATATATTGTATTTAAGGTATATTCTGGCATATTTAACATGTATTGGACTACCTGCCATCTAGGGGAGGGAGTGGGGGGAAGGAAGGGATAATTTGGAACAGAAGGCTTTGCAAGGGTCAATGTTTTGTAAATATGTTTTGTAAATAAAAAAAATAATTAACTATAAAAACAAATAGGTACTTTCTCCTTTTCTTTGATCACTTTGGAATATAGATTTAGTAATGGTATTGCTGGTCAAAGGATATGCACAATTTTTTTGTAGCTCTTTGGATGTAGTTCCAAATTATTTTCCAAAATGGGTGATCTTGTTCACAACTCCTCCAACAATGCATCAGTATCTCATTTTTTCTACATCTCTTCCAGCATTTGTCACTTTCTTTTTTATCACCTTAACCAATCTGATAAATATGAAGTAGTATTTCAGAGTTTTAATTTCCATTTCTATTATCAGTAAAGAATCAGAGTAATTTTTTCTATGACTATTGATAGTTTTAATTTCTTCCTTAGAAGACTTCCTGTTTATTTCCTTTGACCATTTATCAACTGTCAATGACTCATTTTTAAAAAAAAAAATTATTAAAGCTTTTTAATTTCAAAACATATGTATGGGTAATTCTTCAACAATGACCCTTACAAAGCATTGTTATAAATTTTCCCCCCTAGTCCTCACCCCTCCCTTAGATGGCAGGAAGTCCACTACATGTTAATTATGTTAATGACAAATCGAATATATGTATGCATATTTCCACACTTATCTTGCTGTGCAAGAAAAATCGTGTCTACAAGAAAAAAAAAATCTGAGAAAGGAAACACAATGCAAGCAAACATCAATAGAGAGCATGAAAATGTTATATTGTGGTCAACATTTCATATCTCTTTCTCTGGGTGTATATAGCCTTCTTCACTGACCAAATGGAACTGGTTTGAAGCATTTCATTGTTGAAGAGAGCCATGTCCATTAGAATTGATTATCATATAGTCTTGTTGTTGCTGTGTATAATGATCTACTGGTTCTGCTCATTTCACTCAGCATCAGTTCATGGAAGTCTCTCCAGGCCTCTCTGAAATCATCCTGCTGATCGTTTCTTATAAAACAATAATATTCCATAACATTCATATACCATAATTTATTCAGCCATTCTTCAATTGATGGGCATCCATTCAGCTTCCAGTTTCTAGCCACTACAAAAAGGGCTGCCACAAACATTCTTGCACATGTGGGTCCCTTTCCTTCCTTTAAAATTTCTTTGGAATATAAGCCCAGTTGACTCATTTTTAAAAAATAAGTTTGACTAAATTTCCTATATATTTGAGAAATGAGGCCTTTATCAGAGAAGCGTGCTATGAAAATCCACACATCCCCAATTTCCTGTTTTCCTTTTAATTTTGGCTGCATTGGTTTTGTTTGAGCAAAAGTCTTAATTTCATGTAATCAAAATTATCTATTTTACTTCTTGTGATCCTATCTATTTCTTGTTAGGTCAGAAATTCTTTCCTTATTCATAGATCTGACAGGTATATTTTCCTATGCTCCTCTAATTTGCTTATCATATCTAAATCATTTATCTAGTGGCAGCTAGATGGCACAGTGGATAGACCACCAGCCTTGAAGTCAGGATGACTTGAGTTCAAATTTGACCTCAGACAAATTTTTAACTGTGTGAACTTGAGTAAGTTGCTTAACTCCAATTGCTTCAGTCCCATCCCCCCCCAAAACCTAACACTCCACCAACAGTTAAATCATTTTTCTATGCTTAGTTTCTGCAAAACTGGTTTTTAATTTTACCAGCAACTTTTGTCAAATTCTGAGTTATTACTTCAAAAGCTTGGATCTTTGAGTTTATAAAATATTAGATTAGAATGATCATTTACTATTGTATATTATATAAAATCCATATAATTCATCAGTCTATTTCTTAGGCAGTATCAGATTGTTTTG
Source organism: Myrmecobius fasciatus (assembly GCA_023553655.1). Classification (NCBI taxonomy): domain Eukaryota; kingdom Metazoa; phylum Chordata; class Mammalia; order Dasyuromorphia; family Myrmecobiidae; genus Myrmecobius; species Myrmecobius fasciatus. Next base: position 289,676 of record JAJPUD010000001.1, read on the forward strand.
ATGATTACAAGTTTGTAATATAGTTTGAAATTTGGAACTGCCAAAACCTAGACATATTTCGAGAAATAATAAATGAAAACTGTCCTCATCTCTTAGAAATATAGGACAAAGTAGAAACAGAATCTACTGGTCACCTGAAAGAAATCCCCAAATGATAACTTCAAGTATATTACAGCCAAAATTCAGATATTTTAGGTCAAATAAAAATAAAAGGAAAGAATTTAAAAACAAGGAGCCACTCTGAGGATGACACAAGATTTGGAAGTCACAAAAATAACTTGAAATACAATATTCCAGAAGGAATAAGAGATAGTATTAAAACAAAGTATAATCTACCCAACAAAACAGTGCAATCTTACAGGGGGAAAATGAATCTTTAATGAAATAGTGATCCAATCTTTGCTGATGAAGAAATGAGCAGAAATTTTAGAATACAAATGCAGGAGTCAGAAACCATTAAAAAAGTAAACATGAGTGAGAAATCATAAAGCATTAAACAAGAATAAATTGTTTCCATTCTAATATGTGAAGAGAATACATATATCTCCTCATAACTATCATGAAAAGATGATCATTTTTAGGAGTATACTAAAAACAGAAGGCCTGAGAATAATATTTTTATGTTTAAGAATTAAAAAAAAAATTGAGTGGCTGGAGTGGGGAAGGAGAGAAAAGTAGAGGAAGGATAGAAAAAATATTTCATATAATTGTGATGCATAAATAGGAGAGGGAGATTGACAGAATGAGGGGAGGCAGGAAACACTTGATATTCACTTTCATTTGCACTGGTCAAAAGAAGGAAGAATATATACCCAGTTGAGTCCAGATATACATTTTGCTCAATAAGGAAACAGGAGGGAAAGGAGGAAAGACAAAGGAGAAATTAAAGGAGATATTAGTCTTAGAATAAACTCTCAAGAAAAGATTTTGAAGAGAGACATAATAAAATTAAATGAGATTAAGAAATTGTTATTGGACTCTGGGTAACAGAAAAAGAAAAGGGGCAGGCAGATGTAATTACACCAAACCTAGAGCACTGGTTACAAGCTCTTGCCTTCTCTTTCACTACTCTTTTGTTCTTTAAAAAGAGGGGATAGGAAACAAAGAGAAGGAACATATAAGATAAGTAGCTGGAGGGCAACACACAATTAACAATAATAATTATGAATGTGAATGGGATGAATTTATCCATGAAATGGAAGAATGCAGCAAAATTAATTAGAAAATAGATTCCAATAACATGTTTTTGCAAGAAACAGTTCAAGTAGAAAGTTGCACACATATTTAATATAAGAGGTAAGAATAAAATCTATTACATTTCAGGTGAAGTGTTTTAAAAAGACATTTATAATATTGTCATTTAACAACAGAAATAGACATAGTTAAAAGAAATAAGCAAATTATGTTTTTTTGAAAATATCATAGAAAATGAGTTAATATCAATACAAAACAATATGTACCAAATGTAAATATGTAAAGGAAAAGTTAAATTCATTACAGAAAGAAAGGTACAATCAAATTATAATAATAGAGAAACTCAATTTGCCCCTCTTGTACTCAGATAAATCTAACAAAAAAGAATCAAAGAATCTAAATAGAATTTTAGAAAAATTAGATATGATAAACAACTGGGGATTATTGAATGGGAATTAAAAATAAGTAAACATATTACACCACTGTTATGGCACTTTTACATAATTGGACCATATATTAGGGTCTAAAAATCTCACAAAAGAATTCAGAAGAGCAGAAATATTAAATACATATTTATATACATAATGTAATAAAGTTATATTCAACAAAGATCTGTTGAAGAAATTATTAAACTAACTGGAGACCAAATAACGATTCTAAAGAATGGGTGGGGGTAAAAGAGCAAATATAGAAATATCCAGTAATCTCAGTAAGAATAACTACAACAATGAGATAGCTTACCCAAACTTATTGCTTGTAAATCAATCCTTAGAGGAAAATTTATATCTCTCAAAACTATTAACAATAAATAGAAAGAAAAAAACAATGAAAGGGACAGATGAATAAAAAAGAAAACTAGAACAAAGAAATTAATGCTCCTCTCCTCTGCCCTCTGGCCAGTTAAACACTGAATTAGAAATTCTGAAAATCAAAAAAGAGATATACAAAATTGGAAATAGAAAACCCCATTGAATTAACAAATAAAATCAGGAGATTTCCTCCTGATGTGGTTAGGGTGGAGAGATAGATAAACCACTAGCTAATATGATTTTTAAAAAAGAACTATGAAAACTAAACTACCAGTATCAAAAATGAAAAAGTTAAATTCACAATCAGTGCAGAAGCAATAACAGATATTACTAGAAACATTTTTGCCCACTTATATGTTAACAAAACTGACAATCTAAATGAAATAGATGAATAATTAAAAAAAATACAAAATGCCCAGATTAACCGAAGAAGAAACAGAGGACTTAAATCTAATCTTAGGGAAAGAAAGTGAACAAGCTAAAAAAAGAATTCCTAGAGGGGAAAAAAAACTCAGTATTAGATGGATTTTATAAGTGAATTATACCAAACATTTAAAGAACAATTAATTATATTATTACATAAGATGTTTGAACAGATTCTTTCTATGATACAAGTATGCATAATTTCAAACCAGAAAGAGTGAAAACAGAGAAAGAAACTATAGACCAATATCCCTAATGAATATTAATGCAAAAAATCAAATAAAATATTAGCAAAGAGATCATAGTATGAAATTGCAAAGATTATACACTTTGAGCAGGCTGGATTTATCCAAGGGGTGCAAGCTGCTTCAATATAAAGAAAATTATAACCATAACTATGTTAAAAAGAACGGCAAAATCATATGATAATATGCATAGATGAAGAAAACCCCTTCTCCAAAATACTGTATCCATTCCTATTAAATAAAACTTTAGAAAGTATAGGAGCAAATAATTTCTTCTTAATATGATGTGTAGCATCGATTTAAAACCAAGAGCTAGCATTAGCTACAATAGGGATAAGACAGAAACATTAAAATATTAGAGGTAAAACAAGATGTCCATTGCCACCATTTCTATCCAATATAGTGTTAGAAATTCTAGCATTAGCAATAAACAAGAAAAATAAATTGAAAGAATAAGCAAAGGCAAAAAGGAAACAACTGCCACTTTTTTGCAAATTAATATGCTGGTTTACTTAGAGAACCTTAATGAGTCAACTAAAAATCAAATTGAAACAAAAACTTCAAAAAAGTTTCGGGACAAAATAAACTACACATAGCACAACATCGTGTATATTCCATCTGAAAGTGATAGGAATAGAAATTTCATTTAAAATAAATACAAAAATATAAAATACTTGGAAATCTATGTACAAAATCATTAGAGGAACAATATGAATTTAACTATAAAATCTCTTTAAATCATTTGAGAAATATTAATTGCTCATGGATAGAACAAGACAATATAATGAAAATGACAATATTTAATTTATTTTACTTATTCAATACCCTATTAATCTAACTGTCAAAGAGATGCTTTAAAAAGCTAGAAAAAATAATAACAAAATTCATCTGGAGGTACACAAGATAAAAACTGTAATGTTCAGGGAGAAACTGAGGCAGTATCACACATTGGAGATTAGTTAATACTTTATTGATGTTAATTGAGAGTTCAGAATCCATAGCTATGGATCAGGACTGCTGGGACTCTTGTCTCAAAGCACACAGTCCATTGTGAGTTTAGATTGACAGACATGCCAGCCGACTGGATCTCAAGCAGGTCCAGTCAAGAAAGTTAGACTGACACACATGCCAGCTGACTGGATCTCAAGTAGGTCCAGCAAATAGTAAATTTGTTCTTAGCATTTTTATAGATCTTCTCTGGGGGAAGGGGGGAGAGGAGGGAGGAGAATTGAGTTCTAGGAAGGGCTATCAATTCACTTTTCACAGGTAGGGAGTAAAGGAAGCTTGGGACGGAACTAGGAAACAGTAAGTCTGAAGCCAAAAGATAAGGGGTACATTGAGGTGAAACATCTGGAGGTTTTACAGCTTCACTGGAATGTGAGTCCGATTATTTCTGATGGTCAGAAGGAAGGAGGTTGCTATTTTTGGGCAGAACAATTAAGGGAAACTGAAACAGCAACTGAGGGAAACTGAGACATGGGAACTGTGGCACAACAAACAATTCAAGAAGATTAATGAATAATGAAAATAGAAAAAAAGTTGTAAAATAAATTAATGACTAAGTGGAAAATGTAGGAAGGAAGAGACTCAGAAGTAAATTATACTACAAGGCTATAATCTTCGAAACAATTTGGTATTCATTAAGAAATAGGGAGGATTAAATCACTATTGATCAGAGAAATGCAAATTAAGACAACTCTGAGGTACCACTACACACCTGTCAGATTGGCTAAAATGACAGGAAAAGATAGGGATGAATGTTGGAGGGGATGTGGGAAGACTGGGACACTGATGCATTGTTGGTGGAGCTGTGAACGGATCAAACCATTCTGGAGAGCAATTTGGAGCTATGCTCAAAAAGTTATCAAGCTGTGTATACCCTTTGACCCAGCAGTGTTTCTATTGGGCTTATATCCCAAAGAAATCATAAAAGAAGAAAAGGACCCCACATGTGCAAGAATGTTTGTGGCAGCCCTTTTTGTAGTGGCTAGAAACTGGAAACTGAATGGATGCCCATCAATTGGAGAGTGGCTGAATAAATTATGGTATATGAATGTTATGGAATATTATTGCTCTGTAAGAAATGACCAGCAGGACGATTTCAGAGAGGCCTGGAGAGACTTGCATGAACTGATGCTCAGTGAAGTGAGCAGAACCAGGAGATCATTATTCACGGCAACAACAATACTATAAGAGGATCAGTTCTAATAGACATGACTCTCTTCAACAATGAAATCCTTCAAACCAGTTCCAATTGTTCGGTGAAGAGGGCCATATACACCCAGAGAGAGGGATGTGAAATGTGGACCACAACATAACATTTTCATGTTCTCTATTGAGGTTTGCTTGCATTGTATTTCCTTTATTCTATTATTCTTTCTTGTAGATATGATTTCTCCTGCACAAAAAATGATGCAATAACTATACATATATTCAATTTCTTAAGTATTCTAACATAATTATCATGTAGTGGATATCCTGCCATGTAGGGGAAGGGTGGGGAGTAGGGGGGAAAAATTTGTAACAGAAAGCTTTGTAAGGGTTAATGTTTAGGAATTACCCATACATATATTTTGCAAATAAAAATTAAAAAAAGAAAGAAATAGGGAGGATTAACAAAGGATCATATTAGGCATTTAACATATAGAAACAAATGTAAACAGTAGCCTAGTGTTTGATAATACCGAAGATCCCAACTGAGGCAAAAACTCACGATTTGACAAAAGTTGTTGAAAAACTACAAAAACTACTGAAGCTATATATAGAGCAATATCTTATACTTCATACCAAGATAATCTTCAAATGGGTACATGACTTAGAGAGTCATATCATAAACAATTTAGGGATGTAAGGAAGAAATCACTTGTCACATCTATTGATAGGAGAAGAGTTTATGATTAAACAGGAGTTAAGAGAGTCACAGAAGGATCAAAATGGAAAGACTACAAATATAATAAAAGTAGAAAATTTTATATTATATATTATAACTTTTTTTCCCATGAAGGATAGTGAAATCACCACGCTGGGATTCCAGCATCTCAGTCTTGAGTGTGCTTATAAGATGCAGCACCAAGATAGAACAGAAGCTATAATGGACCACACACACACACACACACACACACACACACACACAGACACACACACACACACACACACACACACACACATATATATATATATATATATATATATATACACATATTTGTGCTAGAGTCAGTACATTTGGAAGTATATTGAAGTATATTGAGGTGCTGGATATATAAAAAGGGAAAGACACCAAAAACATGGACAAAACCTTTGGACCTTATTTAAACTAAAAAACCCAAAGAAATCAAGAATGCCAATAACTACTTATTTGCCCATCTATAATATAATAATTAACATTTACATATCAATTTAAGTTTGAAAAATACTTTACTTATATTAACTCATTTGATCCTCATCAATCCTGATAGGCAGGTACTACTATTGTCTGCATTTATAGTTGAGGAAGCTGAGATATAAAGAGGTTAAAAGAATTGCCCAGAGTCATGTAGCTGGTGTCTGAAGCAGAATTCAAACTCAGGTCTTCTGGGTTTCAAATTCCATACTGTATCCATTAAGCTAAGTATTCATGTGTAAGTACCCAGGACATAAATCAAAGGCTTTCTTGATGAGGGTATTATAAGGAACAAGCAGGATTTTGCAAGTGTTATTCAACAATAGATCACATCCTTTCAATTTCACAACTAACTGAAAGATGTAGAGAATACAAAATCTCATTGTGCTTATTGTTTGTTGATTATGAAACAGCATTTGATTTTTTTTAGTTTTTTATTTTCAAAATATATGCATAATTTTCAACATTCACCCTTGCAAAACCTTGTGTTCCAATTTTTTTTCTCTTTCTTTTCCCTCACTCCTCCTTTACACAGCAAGTAATCCAATCTATATGAAATATGTGCAGTTCTTCTATACATATTTCCACAATTATCATGCTGTACAAGAAAAATCAGATCAAAAAGGAAAAAAGGAAAAGGAAAACAAGAAGTAAGCAAACAACAACAAAAAAGATGAAAGTACTCCGTTGTGCTCCACATTCAGTCCAAACAATCTTCTTTCTGGTTGCAATGACTCTCTATTACAAGTCTATTGAAATTGACCTGAATCACCTCATTGTTGAAAAGAACCATGTCCATCAGAATTGATCATCACATAATCTTCTTGTTGTCATGTACGATGTTCTCTTGATTCTACTCACTTCACTTAGCATCAGTTCATGTAAGTCTTTCCAGGCCTTTCGAAAACCATCCTACTGGTTGTTTCTTGGAGAACAATCACATTCCATAACATTCATATACCATAATTTATTCAGCCATTCTACAACTGATGGGCATCCACTCAGGTTCCAGTTCCTTGTCAGTACAAAAAGGGTTGCCACAAACATTTTTGCACATATAGGTCCTTTCCCCTTATTTGTGATCTCTTTGGGATACAGGCCCAGTAGAGATACTGTTGGATCAAAAGGTAAGCACAGTTTGATAGCCCTTTGGATTCAGTTCTATATTGGTCTCTTGAATTAATACATCTGTTCACAGCTCTACCAACAATGTATTTCCCACATCCTCTCCAACATTTATCATTATCTTTTCCTGTCATTTTAGCCAATCTGAGAGATGTGTAGTAGTACCTCAGAGTTGTTGTACCTCAGAGTTGTCTTAATTTGTATTTCTCTGATCAATAGTGATTTAGAGCATTTTTTATATGACTACATTTGATTTGAGATAACAAAATGACACCTTTAGACAAGCTATTTTCCAACAAGGTTTTTTCCATTCATCTACCAAAATCATTGAAGATTCCTTGGAATATATAACCACAAAAATCATCCTAAGCACTTAATAAATGTTTTTCATTTGTTCAACAACCCTTTAGCAATAAACATTTAGAAAGACATAAAACAGAAAGATGTTTTTTCAACCAAAAGTATTTTCCACTGAAATGGAAGAAATTCGGGATAGAATCCAGGTCAAAGAGGGATTCCTTGTGGATGCTCCTGTTTGTGAAAAATACTGTGTTAATTGCATCATACCCTAGAACACTGAAGAGCTTCCTGGAAGAGATGTGTAATTATCTGAAGGAATTCAGTTTGTAAATCCACATAGGAGACACCAACGGGATGAAAAATGTCTAGTGCTCAGATTTCACTGTGCTTGTTTATTGGTATATATGTCTGGGATAGACAATAGATGATGAGTTGAGTTCACAGGAGAAAGTGAAAAAGGCCTCCAATAGATCCCCTGAGTTAAACAATGAAAAATATGGATATTACCCAGACTAATGAGTTAGACATAGAAGAATACTTTTGTATTCTGTGACTTCAGTGTAAAAGTAGGTTACAAGGAAAGGTGGGAAATATGTTGGGAAAATGGCACATAATTAAAAAATGAGAGACAGCAAAAGTAGATAGACCATTTACAAAGTTCACAGCTGTGCATGAATACTTTCATTGAGAAGAGAATAGAGAGAAGTTGAAGATGATGAGCACCAAATAACCTCCCCAAAATGAAATTAATTATATTTTAATAATTAAGGAACAACTGATTAACAACATAGCAGACATTTCTAAATCAGCTTTCCCTATAAAGCCAAATCAATAACTTGTTAGTACAAGAATTAAAATCAAAGCCCAGTTAGAAGACTTGAAAACAGCTATTATAACCCTGTTCTTTCTCTTGAGTCATCTCTTCCACAGACTAAATCCAGTACCCCCTTTTTAAGTGAAAATTTTCATTGTTTTCCAATTACATGTAAAAACACTTTTTAACATTTGTTTTCTAAAATTTTGAGTTTCAAATTATCTCCCTTCTTTCTTCCTTTTCTACCTACTTGAGAAGGCAAGTAATTTGTTGATTATAAATCATCTATCTGTAGTGTCCGTCCCAAAACATATTTCCATGTTAGTCATGCTATGAAAGAAAACATAGGATCCCTCCTCCCCAACAAAAGAAAAAAAAAACAAAGTTTCCAGCAAAATTTTTCAAACTTTTGCTTCCTAAATGCTATGAACTTCTAATCTTCATGTTTTTTGTTGCCGGGAATATCTTTCCTTCTTATGTTCATTGATAAATTTATGCCTGTTTTGAAAAACTCAGTTTTATAATGCTTGGCTGCATATTTGACACCTCTGATATAGAGGGTTAACGGTGTTGGGTCTTTCATTTGCACAGGGATATCATGCCCTTTCTCACTTGGAGTGCTATGAAGCCGAGTAAATTCATAACCTCATAGATAAACCTGTATTTTGGATGGGGTATCCCCCAGTTGATTCCTTTTTTTCCTTTAGTACAGAGCTTTTGATTTCAGAAAGGAAGAGGGGGACCTCTCTGAGGTCCAGTTACTGGAAGTCATCCTAAAGTTTGCTGGCAGTCAAGAGTGATGCACTAGCAAAGGTCTCAGGAACAGCCCATACAATCCATCCCAGTAATAGCTCAACCTGGAAGCAAGAGATTCTGTATTTTGTAGCATGGAGACAATTTGTTCACTGACTAAGCTATGTTTATAATTGAACTTATAGGAAAAACACTTTATAGCAATCACTTCGAGTTTGAGCTCATTTTCTTCAGTAATTGAGGAGGAAATGTGTCCTTGGTTTTATAAGAAATACTTTCCTAAATCTTCTCAATAAGTATCTCTTTTGTAATTGAGCTTTGATGATTGATATTTTGGAGAATGGAATGGAGGCTAGAACTCCTCAAAAGGAAGAAAATCCACACTTATTAAGCACATACTATATGCTAGGTACTATGCTAAGCACTTCACAAATATCTCATTTGATCCTCACAACAACCTTGGGAGGTGGGTGCTATTATCAGTCCCATTTTACAGATAAGGAAATGGAGGCAAAAAGAAGGTAGGCAATATTAAAGAACTCCACAATCCATGAGGGATGCCCTCAAGACCCTGAGAGGGAGGAAGATGTAATTAATTTCCCTTTGGGGGGCACTGGATAGAGAATTTTTTAAAACTCTTACTGGCCAAGTCACTTAACTTTGTTTGCTTCAGTTTGCGCAACTGCAAAATGGAGCTAGTAATAAACATCTATCTTTCAGGAATACTTTAAGGATCAAATGAGATAATATTTGTAAACTGTTTAGCATAATGCCTACAAAATTGTTGTTGTTCATTTACATACAATTCCACTTGGGAGTGGTTTGCCATTTCTTTCTTCAACCCATTTTATAGATGAGGAAACTGAGGCAAACAAGGTGAAGTGTCTTGCCCAGGATCAGCCAGTTAGTAATTGTCTGAGGTTGAATTTGAACTCAGAAAGGTGAGTCTTCCTGATCCCAAGTGTGGCACTCTATCATTGTGCTCCTGCTACATAGTAGGTACTATATAAACAGTATTCCCTTTTCTTATGGCTGAATTCCACCTCACTTTCAAATTGCCATTGCAAATGAAAGTTGGGATAAGAGTCTTCAGAGTCTATAACTGCTATATGTGAAGACTCTTTCCCTGCCTTCAGGACTGGGCTCTCATTGGTTAGTCCCTTCATCACAATAATTACCTTTATTGATCTCTCATTTACTCTAGTAAACTATAAGCTTCATTAAAGCAGAGATCCTGTCATTTCTTAGACTTTAAACTCCAGCTCTTGATAAACATTTATTCAATTTATATTTATATTCTCCTCATCAAACTCAAGCCTAATCTCCATCCTTACCCCTAGTTCTGAAGACATTGCTTTCATATAAATTGTCCCAAGCATCTATTTTAATAATGCCTGCGGTTTAGTTGTTGTATTCTTTCCGCCAGCAAATATATTTATTTGCATATATGATAATATTGATAGGGCCTCCTGGTATGGCAAATAGTATCCAGAGCTTTGATGGTGTTAGTACAGTCAGGGACTGGAAGCTGCCATGTGTTTGGGCTTTGAGGAGGAAGGAATGACCCCAGGGAGGATCATTGTCCCAGAGCACTGTTTCCTGCTGCTTGGTTACCTACCCTTTGTCTTTCCTGTTGTTTTCTGTGCCAGCCCTAATCACATTCCATGTCTTTGCCTATTGATTTTCTCCCCATCCTGAATCATGAAGCCTAGTCCATCCTCAGTCCTGCCTTTTCAAGACCTTCTTAGATCCATCTCTCCCAAATGTCAATTCATCTCTCCCAAATGTCCCGTAGGACATGTTGTATCAAAACATTTATTAAAAAATATTGTCTATTAGTTATTTTATAGAATCACAGAGTTAGAAAGGACTCATCTAGTTCAACCTAAATCAAAATAGGAATTTATCTCTACAACATTCCTAAAAAGTTTGGAAGCCAGGAAGGAGAGATGGCATTTTCCATATTGGGCAGCTTTATCTGGGACAGTTCTAATAGCAAGTTTTTTTCCCCCAAATCTGTCTAGTTGTGACTTTCTACATTTGTTTCTAGTTTTATCTCCGGAGGCCAACCATCACAAATCTAATATTTCTTCCTCAAGTTAGCCTTTCAAAACTTGGTGAAAGTCTTTATGTTCCTCATAAGATTTCTTTTCTCCAGAATAAATATACTTTGTTCCTTCAACAGAGCCTCATAGGGCCTGGTCTTCAATCTCCCTGCCTTCCTCAGGACACACTACAGCTTTTGGGTATTTGTGACTTCCCTCCCCACTGCACTTTCAGCTCTAAGAAGATATAAATAGCATCTTGTCTAAGCTTGGCATCTCCTTCAGACTAGTACAGGGTTCCAAACATTGTGGGTGCCTAATAAATATTTGTTGGATGAATGGATGAGGAGGTAGGTAGGTGAATAATGCAGGAAGTTGGACCAGGTAAGATGGGAAGCTCTCTTCTAATTGTAATTATTTATAATTCATAGATCCTAGATAATTTACCTATAATGTCTTTGTTTAAAGGTGAAATTCAAGAAATGGAGAGGCAAATAGGGCCTGTCTTTCAACCTTGATAATTCTGTGATTCTTCAGTAATACCATCCAATACAAAATGGGTTTTCTTTTAGTGACTATGGGGCTTGGATGAGCTTTAAAGATTTTTCTTTTAAAGGAGGATTTCTTCTGTGGAAGGGCTTCTTGAACTTTTTCCACTCAAGACCCCTTTTCATCCAAGAAATTTTTCATGACCCCATATATATATATATATATATATATGTGTGTGTGTGTGTGTGTGTGTGTGTGTGTGTGTGTATAATAGGTAAACATGTGCTGATAATATATCATAATTTCATGACTCCCATATACAGTTACAGGGCCCCATATTGGGTCGCAACCCACAATTTAAGAAGCTTTGCTGTAGGACATAGGGAGTAGCTGGGACTGATTCATAGAACCTAAAATGAGAAGAACAAAATTGAGGTAACATCAGTAAGTAATGATGCATCCTTCACCAACTATCTTACAAATGGTTAAACATGAATGCAGAATATCCCGAAAGTCTCCAATACATTAAGACTTTAGGGATGTCTGTATATGATTTAGCTAGCATTATGTAATTTGACTTCACTTGCTCACTTTCCATTTCTAAATCTATGAGCAAATTTTGGAGAAACATCCAAACTTTTTGGTTACTTCAGAGTTTCCCTTGTAGATTCAGCAGTGTTCTTTTTGGATGTTGGGTTCTATTTGGAGGATGGCATTTTAATTATAACAGGATACTGACCTATGAAAACATTCTTTCAAAATGAATGGTTTAAGGAAGTTAAAAAAAGAGAAAATATTATTGAAGTATTTTCTTTTATGAATAACAAAATGAGAAAGAGGAGAGGGAGAGAGACAGAGAGAGAGAGACAGACAGACCAAGAGAGAGACAGAGAGAGACAGAGAGATAGAGAGAAAGTGAGGAGGGGAAGACATGGAGAAATATTGGTAGTGTGAGCACAACTATATCTTAGAAAAAGGAAAAACACAATATGGACAGGAACTAAACTTGAGAAGTGTGAGGAGAGACCATGAGCTTCTGGTAGGTGGGGACAGTCCATAATTAGTTCTGCTTGAATTAAAAATTCACCTAAAATATGAAAGTTTCTGCAACCCCAAGAAAAGCTTTCACTGGTTAGATCACTTCAACATTTCTGTTTTCTTATCTGCCTTTGTGGTTGGAATCTGGTCTTATGCTCACTGAATAGAAATTCCATAGTTGAATAGTTTTGCCAAGGTAACAGATCAGGGACTGGGTCACAGACATAATAATAAGTCTCCTTTCTCTAGTTCTTTCAAGTTAACAAAATCTTTTCCTCATGATAGCCCCATGAAGTTAGAAGTGCAAGTCTTACTAACTCCATTTTATAGGTAGTGAAGTGATTTGCTGAGATTCACATAGCTAGTCAATGGCTCTCAAAGCTAGGTTTTCCAATTCCAGAGTTAGCACTCTTTGCATGAAGCCACAGATCACACTTCTAGATCACCTTGACTGGGGATCATAAGAATATTGTTCTTTGAGAAACTCATAGAATGTAGCCAAATTCTAGAGTAATTTGGTACACAAATAAGCATTTCTTATCTTAAGCAGAGATAAAAAAAGTTTGCTTGCTGAATTGTTAATATATATATATACATATATATATACACACTATAAATATATATACACATATATTCATGTTTATATATAAACACATATATACATACATATACATATAAATAAATAGAATTTATATATGTGTAAATATATGCACACATATGTATATACATATATGTGTGCATATATATGTATATATACATGTACATACTATATATATGTGAAGAAAGAAATCAGAAAGCAATTGAGAAGATCTGACTTGATCAAGCAGGGTAATTTAAATAGTTTATGACTTATGTGACCTGCTATACGCAGATGTTAGATGACCTGGCTTTGTGTCCAGCTATGTCTTGTTACCTATGTGAATTTGGCTAAATCTCTTCAATGTTCTGAATTTTCACCTCTTTCTCCATAAAAGGAGGTTATCCCTGTGTACATATGGGGTATGTATTTTCATTGGACTGGAACCAATAATCTTATTTTATATAATTATAACTTTGGTAGTGGAAGTACAAATACAGGTAAGCACTTCAGAAGATTGGTTATTTATACTAGTCAGACTAGCTGTAGTATCTATCTCACAGACTTGTTGGGACCTTCATGAGATAATTCATATAAAGTGCTACAGGATAGTTATTCATATTAAAGAATTTATATAGGACCTGCAAAAGCTACCAAACTATGGATAAATGAAAATTTATACAAAATTGGTATGATTATAGCTTTGAAGTTTCTGATAATCAAAACAGTTCCCTCCTTCCAGAGTACTTTAAGGTGACAGCAACTTTTTTTCCCTGAGCCTCACAGAGAGATAGATATTGATTTACTGTCTAACAGCTGGAAAAGATTCAATCCAGGTTAAAGATAGCAAATGAAGCATTCTTTCACTCTGCTTAAACATCTACACACTTCCTTTTCATGGGGTCAAGAGATGAAAGGGACTATGGAATAATCATTTTACATGAAAAATGAATAAACTAAGGTCCTGAGATGTGAGGAATCACATGTGAGTAAATCAGCTACTCACTCAGCTGTATCAGTGAACTAGAATTTATTAAGCATCTTCTGTGCGTCAGGTACTGTTAAGGTCTGGGAATAAAAAAAAAAATGACAAAAAACAATCTCTGCTTTCCCAGAGCAGGGTGTTGGGGGAGATAACAAGCAAACAATAATAGATAAGGAAGAAATATACAGGCTATATCAGGGGTAGTATCAGAAGGAAAGCATTAAAGTTAAGGAGGACCAGGAAGAACTTTTTGTGGAAGATGGGATTTGAGCTGAAACTTGAAGGAAGCCAGGAAAGCTTGGAGGTAGATATGGAGCAAGAATACTCCAGGCATTGGGAAATATCCAATGAAAATGTCCATGGTTGTTATACAAGTAGCAAAAAGCAGTGCTGGAATTTGTTTCCGGCTTTCCAAAACTGATCTTCTTTCTAATAATGTACCATCTCTTGTTTTGTGAAAATTTTTCCCTTCCATCATTTAATCAATCAAATTAAAGCACAGTTGTCAATTTAGTCCATCATCTCATCAATAAATCCATTGACAAGTATTAAGCAATCACTAGCTGGCCAGGTGCAGTTGTTAAATGAAGGAGATACAAAGACAACAAAGCACTTCCTGCTCTCAAGGAGTTTACAATCTATCAGAGGAGATACTATATGTTCCAAAATGGATACTGTTTTCTGGGGAAAAACACTAATAGCTAGAGACTTGGAAAAGGCTTTCTGTAGTCCTAGAACCAAGTTGTGGATTGAGTCAGGGATTCTAAGAAGTAGAGATGAGAAAGGAGAATATTTCTAAAGAAATTTCTTCTAAGAAGAGTAGTTTTGAGGGAAGAGAAGAATCAGACTTGTAATTCTGTTTTTTAAAAACAGTTATTTTGCAAAAGAGTAAAGCTGAAATTAAGAAGAAAAAAAAAGAAGAGCATTACAGTTATTGAAATCTGTAGCTTAAAATATTCTCTAACGGTTTGTGGGAATGTTCTGGGCACTGTTATGAAAGAAGGATTCTGGGTGATAGTAATAAATTGCAATACAAGAGCATCGACCCTGAGCCCTGTATGGTGTTAATGAGATGTCACAATCAAGCTATCTAAGAGAATGAATGCCATTGGAGTATTCCAACCTGGAGGAAGGTCAAAGCTTCATGACCTGACGAGGGGAAGGTTAAGGACTTAAGTTTTACTAATTTTTCTTTTCCTCTCTCTACAAGTTCTCCTCATTTTTTCTCTCACTCTGTAACACACACCCCCATACTCCCACACCCATACCCCTCCCCCCCCACACTTTATTAGCTTGACTCTTTACAGAAAGTTTTACACTTTGATTGAAAAAAAAAATCCTCTCTACCACTTCCTCAAAATTGTTAGCTCTTTCACCACTGGGAATGATAAAGATTGAGTAAAAATAGATACAGTTTGATTTGTTACTGGGCAAGGAACACAAGGCATCATTAACAAGGGGAGTCTGTGTAGTAGAATGGAAGGTATCCTGAAACAGGGGTCAGGAGCCTTGAGTTCAAATTCAACTTGTTCCAGACACTTGCTGCGTGATCTTAGGCAAACACTTTCCCGGACTGGTCTCTAATTTTCTCCTCTATGATATTCAGGGTTTAAAATAGATCAGATTAAAATGAACCATAAATTTGGGGCACTTTATGTGTTATTTACATTTTTATTTTAATATAATTGGTTTCCTCTATAATCTAGTGTCTTTTATGTATTTAAAAACATTATTCTGAGAAGGGATCCATAAGCTCCTCTACTAGAGGTATCCATAACACAAAAAAGATTAAGAACCTTGAAATATATTTTATCTTCAAGGTCCATTTCACTTTTAGCAATTTATGAATGCACTGGTTGCATTATCTAGCTCCTAGATTTCCCCAGAATTCCAGAATGGGAAGGAAGCTTAGATATTTGGAGTCAGAAAATATGGATTCCAGTTATGTCTAAAATATTTTCTCTGTGAAATTGAGCAAGACTTAGAGTCTCAGTTTTCTCATCTCTAAAATGAGCATGATCATACTTACATTCCCTGTCTCAGGGTTGTTGAGAGGAAAACTCCAAAAGATCACGTAATTTTTATTATGTAGTTCTGTCCCTCTATTTTATGAATGAAGAAACTTCACTCATTGATTTCAATGAAACACCTTGTGAGTGAGTGACAGTCAGGGCTAGGGACTCCACCTCTCAATTCCCTCTTTGTTCCATGTTTTCTGAACAGCATATATCATTCCCTCTTCATATCTCATTTCTTAATTTGGTTCTCTTTTTGTATCCCAGTGGTGAGAGTTTTGGGCTTAGAGTCAAAAATATTGGAATTCAATTTCTGTCTCAAGTACATAATAGCTTTGTGACCCTTGATGAATCATTTACTGCATTTAAAAACATTATTCTGTTTTATATAATTGCCTATGCATAACCTATATCTGGCTGCTTACCCTCTCAGGGAAAGGGACAGGGAGGGAGGGAAAATTTGGAATTCAAAACTTTAAATAAAAGTGTTTCAAAAAATTGAAAAATAAATTCCATTATTCTGAAAAGGGGTTCATAAGCTTCAGTAGAGGGGTCCATGACCTCAAAAAGATTCTCTTGGGATAAACCTAGCTCAGCCTCAGTTTCCTTATCTGTAACATGAAGAGATTGAACTGGATGGCAGTTAAGGTCTCTTTCACCTCTAGGTTGGCTATATTCAGCCCGTGATTTATGACCCTATGATTCTCTGAACATTTGAGTACTTTGGTAGTGAGAACTTTCTTTTCCTAATCCTCTGTAGCTGTATTCAGTGAATCAATGAAGAAGGGGAGCTACAGATCCAAGAGGCAGCTTGTAAGTTATATTATCTACAAAACTTGCTCCCCTGGAGATGGTTGTGGGGAATCTACTTTGGTAACAGAGTTGATTGTCTGAGGGGAAGTGCTTTTACTGGACATCTTTGAATAGCTTATTGGTTGCACTTGGTTGGGTTCTGGTGTTGGTAGTGGCAAGGATGGTGGGTCGATTCTCCCCAAGGGTTGTTTTCTTTGACCCTGGAGGCCAGGCTAGTGGTAAGACTGGTGGTCTAGGAGCACTGCAATTCCTGCAGATCTTGGATTTTGGGTCCTATGCTGTCTACACTGGGATCTGAGTGGAGATGGTGATAGTGGTGGTTTGACTGGCACATGCCAGCTCATGTTTCGCCCTCAGGATGTCTGGCTTTTTCAAGCAAGACTGAGTACATGCTGTCAGTGGAAATTGGTTGGCAGTTGGTATAAAGTTGGTGGGTCCTTTCTTTACAGGGTTTACATGCTTGGATAATGGTTGGAGAAGCCAAGTTGGGGGCAGGACCAGTAATCTGGTAGACATTCCAATTACCAGGTTCTTGAGTGTTGGGTTTCTGGACTGTTTTCAAAAGGGTCTGATGGGAGATGGTAGTTAGTCCACTTTTTTTCCTCCAAAAGAATATAATCTTTTTGAAGTCTGTATTATTTCATTTTTGACTTTTGTTTTCTCAGGCATGGTGCCTGACACTTAGTAGAAACTTAATAAATACTTTTTGATTGATTAGATAATGAGCTACATTATCAAAATGTGCCTTTCTGTATGATCAAAACAGATCTTTCTCTTATACCATATTGGTTTTGGGAGGGTTGAACATTTAAGATGGCAGCAGGATACAATGGGAAAATCCCTGGGTGCCAGGAGCTTTAGTCTCTGCTTTGCCAAGAGTGAAATGCGTGACTTTGGACAAATCACTTCCCATTTCCTATGAAGTAATTTCCTTATTTGTAAAATGGGAATAATACTTGTCCTGTGTAGCTCAAAGGATTACAGGATTTTGAGTTAGAAGGGACCTAGAGATCATTTGGACCAAGTTTTGACCTTTTTACAGTTTAGAGCTAGAAAGAGGAAGTCATGTGCCATGGGTTCTAAGGAGAGCAAAGTTAAGATTCAAATCTAGGTGTTCTGCCTCCAAACCTAGTAAGCTTTCACTTGCAGCATGTGGCATTTTTCTACATGAACAGGAGGAAGAACTCTGTTATGCTTGATTAATTCATCTTTTTGTTGTATAGGTGAATGAACAAGGTTTAGTGCTGAAAGGAGAAAATCATTTAAAATATTAACAATTGAAACTTTGGGCAGCTAGGTGGTGTAGTAGATGGAATGCTGGATCTGAAGTCAAGAAAATCTAAGTTGAAATCTAAGTTGAAATCAAGAAAATCTAAATTGTGTGACCCCGGACAGGTCACTTCATCCTATGTGCCTTAGTTTCTTTATCTGTAAAATTAGCTGGAGAAGGAAATGACAAGTTGCTCCAGTATCTTTGCCAAGAAAACCTTAAACAGTATCTCAAAAATGACTGAACAAAAATTTACAAAAGATGATTTAAGGTTTGTAAAGTGCTTCATGCAATTAACTTATTGATTTTTACAACAGCCCTGTTCTATGAGTATAACTATAGAAGCATAGACCTAGAGTGGAAAGGGACCTTGGCTTGGATGTCAGTCAGCCCAACTCCTTAATTTTTATTGATAAGAAAAATCTGAGTCAGCGACTTGTCCATGGTCATACTAATAGGATGACTAGTATGACAAATAAGGACGGGTAAGTAATGAGATTCAAATTTGGGTTCTGTTTGCCTGGTTCCCTTTTTTTCCTTATATTCCTTTTCACTCTTTCCATACAGCCATCATGTTGCTCATTGTTTTCTCCTCTCTAAAACTGTATAAGAGGAATGGAATAAAATGAGAAATTTGGATTTGGTATTAGAAGAATTGAGTTCAAATATGGGTACTTCCAGTGAGAGAAGAGGATGAGCCTTTCATATGGATATTCCAAGTTGAGAAGGCTACCGTTGAAGTTACCAAGAAAAGTCTCCTGCAGGATATAGCATTTGAGTTGAGTCTTGAGAGAAATCAAAGGTTTTGAGAAATGAAGAGGAAGAGGAAGAGCTTTCCAGGCATTGGAGATAGCCAGTACAAAGATGTAATTTTTTTTGAGGAGCAGTAAGGAAGCCAGTCTTCTTGTATTCGTGGAGAATGTATAAAAGAATAAAGGAAGACACCAGATTGTTAAGAGCGTTAATTTTAAACAAAGGAATTAAGATTTGATTCTAGAGTTAATAAGAAACTGCTGGAGCTTATTGAATGAAAGGGAGGGGAATTTAATGGTCAGGCTTGCCCTTTAGGAAAGCTTTGGCAGATGAGTGGAGAATGGATCCAAGTGAAGACACTCAAGAGAAGGATACCAAATAGGAAGCAATTCATTGATCCAGTGGAAAGTCTGCTGGATAGAGCTTGTGTAAATGGAGAAAAGGGGGCATATAATACAGATTTTGTTAGGATAGAAACAGTAAGATTTGACAACTGATTGTGATCTGAGGATGCCAGATGTTGAGAACGTAGATGACCAGAAGGATGGTGATAGTTTGACAGTAATAGAAAAGTTCAGCAGATGGGTGGATGGATGTATAGTTAGATAATGAATTCTGTTTTGAATAAGTTGAATTTCAATACCATTGGACATCTAGTTTGAAGTGTCCAAAAGGCAATTGATGATGTGAGACTAGAGATAAAGGGAACAATTAGGGCTGGATATGGTTAAGTCCAATCCTGAGTCTGATAGAATTTGTGATTCATGAAACTAGCGGATCTTTAAGAAAAGTTTAGCAGGTGTGTAGGTGAGTGGGTAGATAGATAATGAATTCTGTTTTGGATTACTTGAATTTCAATACTATTGGACATCTAGTTTGAAGTGTCCAAAAGGCAATTGGTGATGTGAGACTAGAGATAAAGGGGAACAGTTAGGGCTGGATATAATTAAGTCCAATCCTGAGTCCAATAGAATTCGTGATTCATGAAACTAGCTGATCTTTAAAATTCCTTTCTACTTTCATAGACTCCAGTTCAGAAAGGAAGATAAGAATTACAAAACAAAAGAACAACAATAACAAAAAAAACCCTCCAGAATTTTAGTGTTTAAAGTAACTTAAGAGATCTAGTCCAATGCACATGTGAATAAGAATTCTCCCCTATAATATCACCAACAAAGTGGGCTGTCCGGGCTGGGAATCAAAACCAGATCACCTGAGTTCAAGTTTAGTGTTCTCTCTGCTGTATCTAGATATTGACTTTTTTTTTTAAATCTTAAATCATAGAAGAGATATAAAGGCAGATTCTTGGGGAATTCCACCCGAAATCTCTCTCCATACCAAGTTTACATCAACCCTTAATGACAATTCTTTGACTCATTTAACAAGTTTTGAATTCACTTAACTGTATTACCACCTAGGTTGTATCTCTTCAGCTTGTGCAAGGGGATAACACAAGAGACTAGCAAATGTTTTGTTGAGACATAGGCCAGCTCTAATCACAGAATTCCTCTGATCTAGTCATTGTGCTAAAGGAAAACCAGACATTAGTCAGGCATGAATTTACTTCAATCAATCAATCAATAAACATTTATTAAATACCTAATATATGCCAGGTACTATGCTAAGTGCTATGGATTAAAAAAGAGGCAATAGACAGTCCTTGTCCTCAAGGAATTTACAATCTAATGGGGGAGACAACATGCAAATAAATTATACAAAGTGATCTATTTACAGGATAAATAGGAAATAATTAAAAGGGGGAAGGAACTGGAATTAAGTGGGGTTGGGGAAGGCTTCCCATAAAAGGTAAGATTTTAGATAGGACTTAGGAAGCCAGGGAAATCTTGAGTTAAAGCAGAGGAGTGAGTTCTTCCAAACTTGGGGACAACTGGAGAGAATGCCTGAGTTAAAAAATGGAATGTCTTTTTTTGTGGAATATACAGAAGGCACTGGATTTTGGCAAATCCTGTAGACAAATGGCTACTGGCACAAATTAAAATAAGCTGCAATTGTTGGTGAATATAAGTTCAGATATTGGCTTTGTCACTTAGCACTTACATGGCATTTGGCAAATTATTCAACTTTACTGGTCCATATTTTGCTCATCTCAAAAATGATAGGGTTGGACTATGTGACCCCTCAAGTTCCTCCCAGCTCTCAATTTTTGCTTTAAATAAAAGGCCATGAATTTTAAAAATAGGGAGCCATTGCATAGAGCTTTACTACGCTGCTATGGAGAAGTCACGGAGGATGAGGTCAGAAAAAAAGGAAGACTATTGAACTGGACAATTAGGAAGTCAAGGGTGACTTGCAGAGAATGGTTTAGTTGGAGTAATGAGATTAAAGTCAAATCATAGACAATTGAAGATCAAATAGGAGATGAAGTTGAGGGAGTGAATAGATTCCACTCACTGATCATTTTGGCCATTATAAAAAAAATCTAGTAAAGTAAATAATAAAAGATAGAAGCCAGGATCTAGAGTGAGAAAATGACTCAAGAGTTTTGGACCTAGATCAGATTCTAGTCCTTCAGTAATTTTACTTACTTTGGTTATATCTCAGTTATTTTAGCTGTAAAATAAACATGTTTATTTAGATAATTTCTAGGTCCTTATAAAGCTAACATTATATTATTAACATATCTTATCATTCTATATACTCTTAACCTATATTTTATATTAGCATTCTAGATTTTAAGGTCTGCCTCAGCCATGATATTATGTGTTCTAAAATCCCTTGTAGCACTCACATTCTGCATTCTAAAGTTCCTTCTAGTCTGGATATTTTGGGTTCCAAAGACTCCTAAAGCTCTGGCATTCTGGATTCTAGGGTCCATCCCATTGCAGACATTCTAGATTCTAGGGTCCATCCCATTTCTGACATTCTAGATTCTAGGGTCCACCCCAACTCTGACATTCTGGATTCTAGGGTCCATCCCATTGAAGACATTCTAGATTCTAGGGTCTATCCCAGCTCTGACATTCTGGATTCTAGGGTCCATCCCATTGCAGACATTCTGGATTTTAGGATCCATCCCATTGCAGACATTGTAGATTCTAGGGTCTATTCCCAGCCCTGACATTCTATGCTGTTTGTGAGACAGAATAGTCTTGGAGAACATGAGCAAAGGCTCAAAGGGTCATGTGATCCTTGGGGGGCAGGAACCAGAAAACAACAGGAACAATCTGAGGGAGAGGAACTTGGATAAGCCCAACTTCTCTAAAAGTATTAAAAAACCCTGGGCCACAGAGCCACTTGATTGCATGTCCCTGCTGCTTCTGGTGGCTTGGGTCTCTAACCGTTGAGACATCATGTTATCCTGACATTGTGCAATAAGCCACTTTGCACTTGGTATCACTCTCCCTCCCCTCCACATTCTCCACCCACCCCCTCCTGCCTCCTTCCTTCACACTGAAAGGAAATTAAACCATCCGGGTGTGTAAAGGTTTTTGGTGAGAAAATGATTTCTGTGGTGGTGGCTGTCATGGACATCTGCTTGCCTGGCTTTCTTTGGAGATTCTTGTCTGGGTCAACCCTACAGAGGTCTGGCACAATGGTGACCTAATATTGGCTCTAACTTGGGGAACCTAAATCATGAGTAGATGGGAGATGAAGTGGAAATAGTGAATATATAGGACACCTCGGCCCTCTACCACTCATGCTTTAGGAATTATCAAGAAAAGTTAGGGAAAGATGTTGGCTCCCCTGATACGTAAGCTTTGGCCAAAATAGTGGTGAACCCAGAATCTCTTAGGATTAAGGGAGCTTTCATGAGACCCTCAGCAAAAGGGGAAGAATGCGTTCTCTTAACATTCTCATCTTAGATTTTTAAGGATTCCTCCCAAGCATCTTCTTTCTCTCTCCTTTAACTGTGTCCTAACAAAAACCTGTAATGAAGTTTCAGTTAGAAGTCATAGGTTGGAATACTGGTGACTCTGCAGTTTATTGGTTGTGTGATCTTGGGAGTCTGCCCCTTTTGATTTCAGCTGCCTCACCTGTAAAAGGAGGTCTAAGATCTAAGGTCTAAGGTCTAAGATCCCTCCCGACTCTTAACTCTTCTGATCAAAACTGAAATGTTTCTATTTTGGATTTGAGGAGGCATAGAATGGATAGAGTCACTGCATCTCAGCTTCTTCAATTATAAAACGATGTGGCTGGACTCAGTAGGCCCTAAGATCTTTTCCATTGCTATGTCTTTAGCCCAACCACTGACTCTTCCTAGCTATGTGGCTCAGGGTAAGTAATTGAATTTTTCTGAATCTTTGACAACTTATAGTAGGAAGTCACCTTAGAGTCTTCTAGTCCATCTATCTAGTCCTAAATGAGGAGACTCAGGGTAATAGGGGCGAGGGGTCTTTCCTCAATTCCTAGAAGTAGCAGATGACAACTCTGAGACTTAAATCCAAGTACTTCAACTCCAAATCTGAGATTCTTCCCATTTTCTGTTCTTAGAGTTCCTTGATCTTACCATTTCCAGACAAATGCCAGTGTCCATCTGAAGTCTCTATTTCTGGTGATAAGATTTAGAACTCTAGACCTTTGGGTCTACAGAGTTCCATCCATGTAGTCTCCTTTCACAGATGAAGAATCTGAGGTCTAGATTAAGTGATCTGTCCAGAATCATCATACCTGTAGGAAGTAGCAGAAATAGTATTTGGACTCACTGACTTATCTCTTTTGTGATGCCTTCCTCCCTCTCTTATGTGAACTAGAGTTCTAGGAGCTACAGAACTACATTAGTGTCTTCTTCAAGGAGATATTCCTGGAAACCAAAAGGTTTCCTACAACATTAAAATCCAAAGGAAAACCTCTCCTACTCTCATTGTTCAAGTGAAGAAAATGAGTCCCACATGAAATGACTTGTTTAATGGAGCAAATCTTGAGAGACTGCCTCAGTTCCTGTTGCCAAAGATGGACTGGATCACAGTCAGCTATTTCTTGCCTCAGAATTTTATCATTAGGTAACCCAGAGGGGCCTGGTATAGTCCAGTATTGTCTAAAACTTAATGAGCTCCTATCCAATGTGCCTGGCTCCTTCCCTATATCAATTAACCAGTTGACATCAATTAGCTTTTATGAAAGAAAATATACTAAGAAGCCATAGCAAGAAAAGTGTTTATAAAGAAACTTCTCTGATCTGAGGGACAAGCTCTCCCCTTATACGCACACTAGCCCCCACCCCCTCACACTTTCCCACCCACATTAGTTGGCTCAAACTTAAAAGTCAATGCTAGTGAAAAACACATGTAGAAAACATGTGGGACTGACGGGTATTTGGTGATTCCTGACCAGTCTGTCAGTTACACAATGGTAGGGAAGGGTAGTAGAAGACAAATGGTTCTATACTGACCTAAGTTTATGGTTGCTGAAAAGATAGGTACTTTTTTCTTCCTAAAACTCTTCAAAAGTTCACACCCCTAGGTCAGACTATATGCTTTATATTGAATGACTTGAGACTTGAAATTTTGTAGGGTGCTCAGAGTTTTAATAGTCTCTAATTCTATGAGTTATCTCTTCTCACAAGAATGACTTAAGAAGATATGAATTCTGGTTTGGGATGGGTAATTATCAATCCATCAGAGCCTCCTTATGGGGCACTTGTTAATATATGGATTCATATTTGTCTTTGGTCAGTTCACAATCCCTGATACATAGCAAACATACATTAACAAAAGCCTTATAAAACATGATTAGCATGCAGGAAGTGTTAGTCATGTCTTCTCTCATTGAGTATTCTCTGGGATTTTCACTGTAATTAAAGAAGAACTCTTGAGAATAAATCTGCATAGAGCAACACTTGCTTCCCTGCTGTTCCTTAGATATAAAAATCCATCCATCTCTTGATTTCTTACCTTGATATTGGCTATCTCCTTAGACTAGGATGCTCTCACTCCTTGCCTCTTTCCCCTGGTTGCCTTTAAGACTCAGCTCAAATTCTACTTTCTTGTAGATCTTTCTTGGTCCTCTTCACTAATAGTTACTTAATTCTGAGATAACCTCTCATTTACTCTGTATCTATTTGTGCTTCCTTCCTTCCTTCCTTCCTTCCTTCCTTCCTTCCTTCCTTCCTTGCTTCCTTCCTTCTTTCCTTCCTTCCTTTTATCCATCCATCCATGCATCTATGCATCCATGCATCCTTGCATCCATCCATCATCTATATATCTCTCTATCTAATCTTCATATTAATTTATATATTGTCTACCCCATTACAATGTGAAGTCCTTGAAAAATGGGACTGTTTTTGCTTTTCTTTGAATCCTCGGAAATTAACCTAGTATGTGGTATGTGATATGTTGCTTAGTCAATGTTTGTTGACTAAGACTGACTTCTTGAAATTCTTTCTAAATCCCATGATTCTTTCCTTTCATTCACTTGGAACTGAGGATATACTCCAATGCTTATATAAATATTTCTTAACCACCTTCTATAGGTTAAATGCAGTCGATAGAACATTGCTGCTATACATAGGAGACACATATTAATATTAGGAGATACCTGAGACTCCTTCCTAAATGAAGGTTTAGAAGTTCATGACTCCCCTCTCCAATCAGAGGGGCAGAAGGTTGGGATAAGGTATGATGACCAAGGTAGATTCAATCTTGCAGTTTGATGTAGTTTTAGATAAAGTTCCTGAAGTATGGAGGAAAAGCCAGACAAGTCCCAAAGTAGTACAGCCAGGTAGAGAAAACAGTGTGATCCTGAAGAGGTCCTTTTTTCTCTCTCTAAACCATAGTTTCTTTATCTGTAAAAATGAGTATAATAACTACATTATCTACCTGAGGTTTAGTGTGAGGAAAGGATTATGGAAATCTTAAAAAGGATAGAAATTTGAGTTAATATTCACCAGTTATTTATCAAATGATTAATTTATGTCCTTTTGTTAGTGCTCAAAGAGATATAAAGATAATTAAAGTATCTATTTGCCTTCATAGACCTTATACTCTTTTGTTTGTGGGCAAATCTCTGCCTCCTATCTATTGTCTGTCTCTCAAACAGTCCCTTACTTAATTCAAATCCAAAAATTTTGCAGATCTTAAAGAACTCCTCTTCATGCAAATAACTTGTAGATCTAGAAACTCATTCTTAAACTGTCCCAGGATCAGTTTTCCAAAAGGCGAACCATTTAAAGAATGGTACAGAAGATAATGTCAGAATGAGAATATGCAATGACAGACCTGAAGTGTACCATTTGATCAGGAAACACTGATCATTTACCATATGCCAGGGACTGGGTTAGATAATGAGGATTAAAAGACAAAATCAAAGTCTTGACATTCAAAAAATTTATATTCTATAACATGTTGATATAGGTAGAAACAAAATATTTTTGTTGTTCAATTATTTCAACTGTGTCCAACTCTTTGTGACTCTTGCCTTAGAGAGTTTCCTCCAGCACCTCTATTTTTACCCACCAGAGAGATTTCTTGCTTTTATTTATTCCATCAGGGCTTTGCACAGTATCTAGCACATAATAGACCTTTAATAAATGCTTACTGACTTACTGACTGGCCCTCTACATGAAGCCTTCCTGATTGTCCCAGGTGCTAGGACCTGCCCTCTTAAAATCACTTTGTATTTATATTTGGTCTTGAAGAAGGAAATGGCAAACCACTCTAGCATCTTTGCCAAGAAAACCCCAAATGGGTCACAAAGGGTCTGTGAACTTGTTCTTTTAAATATTTTGGTAATTGTATTTTTATATAGCTGTTTTCCTTTATTACCCTATGTATTTTACCATGTGCATTTTAAAAACATGGTTCTGAGAAGGGTCCAAAGACTTCCTCAGATTTCCAAAAATGGACCATGTTCCCCAAAGGCTAAGAAGCCTTACTCTAATGTCTCTGCCAACTCTGCCATATTTATAGAATCCAAGAGCTGGAAAAACTCTCGGTTTGTTGAATTGCATTGAACTCATCTTCAGTTCCGCCTTCACCTGAATATGTCATTACTGGTCTAGAACATTAGATGCATTGGTCTTGAACATTTTTTTTGCCTCAGAACTTCAAGAAGCTTTAAGTTTGTCAGTTTTGGTACCCTTGACAGCCATTAAGATTTCAATATCTCTTCATTTAAGCAAACATTCTTTAAGGGGTACTGTGGCTACCGAATTCATTATCCTGCTGCCAACCTTTTGAACTTCTTCTTTGGGATTGTGCTGTTCTGATTGGAGAGAGCTCATTATTCTATCCAGATTGTCCTACCCTAGTTCTCCTGCCTACTATCCTGCCATACTCTCCTTCATATTCTTCCCTTTCCTCTTCTCATCCAAACCCCTCTTCCTCTTGCTCTGGGAACAGTAATTAAATTAACACTACCATTGCTTTTGGAAAGAACATTACATTGGCTAAGATGCCAAAAAAGGGAAAATGACAAATCCTGGAGGGATGTAGGATGTAGGATACATACATAACAGATACACTAATGCACTGTTGGTGGAACTGGGAATTGGTCCAACCATTCTGGAAGGTGATTTGGTACTGTATTCTACTTCCCCCACCCCAAAAAGAATTTATGTGTTAAATATTTATGGCAGCTTTTTTGTGGCAGGAAAGAATTGGGAAATGAAGGGATGTTCATCAATTGGAGAATACCTGAATGAGTCTATGGATGTGATAGAATATTATTATTATAATGTAAAAAATGATGAGGAGAATAGTTTCAGAAAAACGTGGAAAGATCTGTATGAACCTTATGTAAGGTAAATTGAAAAGAACCAATCAATCTTTAGTTACAGCAAGACTTAATAATTCTTCTCAAGTCAATTATCACACACAAATCCAAAGGTTCCGCGATAAAAAAATTCTTTTTCAAAAAGAGAATTGATGAAATCAGAGTTCAGGTTGTCTCTCTATCTTTGTCTCTTTGTCTCTGTCTCTGTTTCTCTGTTTCTTCATCCCTTCTCTC